>JAZAYU010001090.1:0-90387 GCA_038501625.1 Corbicula japonica | reverse complement strand
GAAGCTTCGTCTTGAAGCCCTCTACTGTCTGCGCATGAACAATTCTTCAGATGGTTCCAGGTCACCAGCGTTTTAAAGAAGAATGAGTTTTTAAATTGTTCAGTTTGAGCAAATGGTCTAGACTTGAGTTATTTGAAGTACCATTTTTGTGTCACCCTTTCGAAGAAAAGTCGATTCATAGAGATCGCTTTATCCATCCTTCCATCTGTCTGTCCTTTTGTCCGTCATGAAAACTTAGCATTGGCTATAACTTTGGCATTTCTTATTATTTCTTCATCAAAATTTCAAATTATACTTCTTATGACATGGTCATAGGTCAAGGTCACATTTGATGGAGTTATGCCCCTTTATTGTCACAAAAACTTAAGGTTGGCTATAACTTTGCAATTTCTTAATATTTCTTCATCAAAATTTCAAATTATTCTGCTTATGACAACATGGTTACAATCGGGTTTTTTCTGCCTATTTTGAAAAAAAGGAGTCAAGATGGACATTTTTGGAATTTTTAATCGACAAAAATGCCCATTTTGAGAATTTTCACATCGATAAAATAGTCCATTTTGGGAAATTTCAGTATGCATTTATTGTGTCGCCTGCGATAGCAGGTAGACACATAGGGTTCCTAATGTCCGGCAGCGGCTTCATCGTCGTCGTCGTTGTTGGTGCCATCGTCCGGTAGTCCCCCAACTTTAACCTGAAACTTAATGTTGCCTATAACTTTGAAAGTACTTGTCCTGTTCACTTCATACTTGGAATTAGAGCTGTCATTGATATGGATTGAAGCGTATCGACGATATCGATATATCGTGAAAAAAATATCACCGATACTTCGATATATATCGATACATAGAATGCATTACTATTAATACCATTTTTAAAATTTCTGTTGTCATTAGTTGTAAATTTGTCATGTATTATATACATCCTGCAGTAAATTGGTATGTAGTTTGTAAGAATGATTTGTATCTATTAATCTATTATAAATAAAGATGCATCACAAGTTGTTGTTTGTTTTATTATCTTCTTCAAACTGGTGAGTTTTATGGTAAAACAAATGAAAAAACTAAAGCAACGACTGACCTGCCATGACTTACAATAAGATGCTTCATATGACTTGTAAAAAGGTAAAAACTTGCATGGAAACAAATGCAACAGTTCAACATAAAAATGAATGAAAAATAAAAATAAACCTTGGTAAATGTACATTTTCATTTTGTTCATTACCTTATCTGACTAGAATGTGTAATAATCACCAGAATTTGCCAGAAATAAAATAAATGGTCAACTGCAGTTTCGGCATCCGCCATTTGTTTATACTCGTAATGGCATAATCTAAAACATTCACTTTCCAGTCCACGGAAATCGGCATTTGCCATTCCTGTTCACTCTAAATAAAAAAAAAATCTGGCATGAAAACTTTTTTTACAGTCCATTTGGAAGTATTTTATTAATAATTAATACATTAATTTTGCTTTTAATTTGAACGGCTTGTGACTCTGCATATAGACTCTGCAGCGATGTACCGTCTGTAGACTACGGCTATTTAGTGGCTATTTCGTCAATGGTTTAGACTTATCCGTTTATATTTTGACAGCGCACCTGTTTCCGCTCACGATAGACGTTTCGTCTGGCAAATTTTGACACTTATTTTTTTACCTATACATGTAGGCTGCGTTATCGATATTTCAAAATGCGAATCGATTATTCATCGGGAAAAAAATATCGTCGATACGCCGATATTGTAGGAATCGATGACAGCTCTACTTGGAATATATCATCTGCATGAACAATGCCATCAGTGACGACAAGAATGATAACTCCAGTTTCAATATTTTTTGAGTAATGCCCCTTTCATATGCAACTTTAACCTGAAACTTAATGTTGCCAGTATTACTTTGAAAGTACTTGACCTTTTCACTTCATACTTGGAATATATCATCAGCACGAACAATGCCATCTGTGACGACAAGAATGATAACTCCAGTTTCAATATTTTTTGAGTTACGCCCCTTTCAAATGCAACTTTAACCTGAAACTATGTTGCCTTTAACTTTGAAAGTACTTGACCTATTCACTTCATACTTGGAATATATCATCAGCATGAACAATGCCATCTGTGACGACAAGAATGATACTCCAGTTTCAATATTTTTTGAGTTATGCCCCTTTCAAATGCAACTTTAACCTGAAACTTAATGTTGACTGTAACTTTGAAAGTACTTGACCTTTTCACTTCATACTTGGAATATATCATCAGCACAAACAGTGCCAACTGTGATGACAAGAATAATAACTCCAGTTTCAATATTTTTTGAGTTATGCCCCTTTCAAATGCAACTTTAACCTGAAACTTAATGTTGCCTATAACTTTGAAAGTACTAAGTCTTGTCCTGTTCACTTCATACTTGGAATATATCATCAGCACGAACAATGCCATCTGTGACGACAAGAATGATAACTCCAGTTTCAATATTTTTTTAGTTAAATCACTTCCAAATGCAAATCATTGGTGCCATCGTCAGGTAGTCCCCCAACTTTAACCTGAAACTTAATGTTGCCTATAACTTTGAAAGTACTTGTCCTGTTCACTTCATACTTGGAATATATCATCAGCATGAACAATGCCATCTGTGACGACAAGAATTGTTGTATTTTGAAATAGACTATATCTAAAATACTATACATTTACCGCTCAAATGTTAAGGCTTCACTTGTAGAATAAACCGAGTAGCAGACGCACAACTTGTGTTTCTTTTTTAACTACAATGTGATCACTACTATGGATTATATATACTTGTCAATAACTCATCAATAACATAAAACATAACAGAACATGGTGTCAGAACTTTGAAAACACGTCTTACAAGTGGACTCGGAAAAGTTCAAAATCAAAATGGCATTATCTGGAATTTCACCACCAGTAATGAACTGGGAAAGTTCGAACTTGCCAACCACATGGGAGAAATTTGAAAGACATATAGGATTGATATTTGCCGGACCGTTAAAGAACAAATCGGAAGAAGAAAAAATTGCATTTCTGTTAATCTGGGTAGGTGAAAAAGGACAAGACATCTCGCAGTCCTGGACACTGACAAATGAAGAAAAGAAGAAACTGGACACTTACTATACTAAATTTCGAAAACATGTTCAACTTACACTGAATCCAATTTTTGCTAGGTACCAGTTCAATAACGAAAAACAAGGTGAAGACAGCATGGAACAATTTGTAACCAGACTTAAATTGAAAATCATTGACTGTAAATACCATGAAAACATGGTCGAGGAAATGATTAGAGACAGAATCATTTTTGGGGTGAACAATCAAAGACTAAGAGAAAAGTTAATAAATAAGGGAGAAGGACTCACACTTGAAAAAGCAATTCAAATTTCACAAAATTTCGAATACTGTAAGAAACAGATGGATGTGCTGAACGCAAAGTCAACCACCCAGGATGTAAACTTTGTTAACACCCGTGGACGTGGCCGTGGAAGAAGACATCAACAACACACCATTAGAATGTGGTTATTCACCAAGTCAACTATTGTTAGGCCGACGCACTAAATCAATCGTGCCAATAACCAACAAAGCATTGCAACCAATGTTAGTTAATGCTCAGCAAGTACGTAGCAAAATGCAATTATCAAAACAATAACAAAAGTCGAATTTTGACAAGTCAGCACGATCATTACCACCATTGTCTGTAGGGCAATCTGTTCGTGTGAAATTCGGGAAAATATGGAAATTAGGAAGAGTTGTTAAGGTACACAGTGATCGTTCATATGTTGAAATGCCTGACTGCAGCATCTTTTGCAGAAATCGGTCAGTGTTAAACAAAACGCACAAAAACACGAATGACATTGAGCCATTCCAAGCACAAGTTTTGCAACATGAGCAACTGCCTGTAACCCCTGTTTTACCCCAAGAACCTTTAAATTTTCCAGACAATAATAATGACCCGCCAATGAACACTGAATATAAAACAAGGGCTGGACGATTAGTGCGTGACAACCGTAAATATGTTGGAAATGAATGGGTGGAGTGATTGTGGACAATAACAACAGTAAAAGAAGCCTTGAATCATACAATGACAATATATCAGTAAATTTTATTCAAATAATATTACATCTTATTAAAGTATTATATAAATACTTAAAAAATATGAACTTAATAATTTACATTGAAAGTTATTTTTAAATAATCAACAGAAATTTTTCGTATAATATTTTGACAAAATAATATTTGATCATTCATTTATTACATAATTTATATTATATGTTATTTCTTTTGAAAACAGGGAGATGTTGTATTTTGAAATAGACTATATCTAAAATACTATACATTTACTGCTCAAATGTTAAGGCTTCACTTGTAGAATAAACCGAGTAGCAGACGCACAACTTGTGTTTCTATTTCACTACAATGTGATCACTACTATGGATTATATATACTTGTCAATAACTCATCAATAAGGCCAAAGAAAAATATATGTCCGTTTCCGGTCTCCTTGAAAAATAAAAGAGGGTAGGTAGGTAGGATTATTTTTTTAAATATTTTTTTTAGAAGTGTGATAGAATCATGAGCATGGAAGGCAACTGATTATATATATACATTTAGTTACTGTTAGTCACCCTCTGTAGTATGCTTTGTCTGCTTGTAACATAGACACCTTTTGTCATACACACTTCCTTCTTTATGCACCTATTGGCTGTTAGTCACCCTCTGTAGTATGCTTTGTCTGCTTGTAACATAGACACCTTTTGTCATACACCCTTCCTTCTTTATGCACCTATTGGCTGTTAGTCACCCTCTTTAGTATGCTTGTCTGCTTGTAACATAGACACCTTTTGTCATGCTACTATAGTAACATAACTGCATGGTGAGTGGGTAAAGGATTGTGTTCATCAAGAAGAATGCAGTACATAATTTACATAATGTTTGTGCAAAACAGTTCAAAAACAATTTTGTAATTAAATATGTTGTAAACAACTGGAAGATCCATTGAAATTTATATAAACTTGTTCTTGGTAAAAATAATCGACCTCTGGTTTCGCTCAATGCAAACTCATTAAAATCTTTTGAAATTAAGATATGTTTTGCTGCATTTAGCAAAGTCAGAAGTTTGTATGAAGTGCATTAACCATTTCAGCCATTAACAAGACTCTTCATACTATAGCAACCACAGCTGATAAGGGTTCCACTATAAGGTAAAAATCAATACCTAGTGTTGGTTTTTAATTCATATCTTTAAAATGGTTTAACTGATATTTTTACAAATTACATATAATAAAAGAGGATAAAATTATCTTTCCATTGATGTAAATTATATATTTGTGATTTATATAATTTTCCTTTAATCAGAGTTTAAAAGCAATACACAATAGAAATTTCCGGTGAATTTCCAATAGCGTCCGACTGCACATAAACTGCTGCATAGGTCTCGCGCCATACCGTTTGCGGGTTATTTAATTGCTTTGAATATTCATAAAATTAATTTAACCAATCAAAAAATTAAGGCTCTACAACCCTTGTGTTGACTTTTTTTTCGTAGGTTAACAAACAAAGAAGTTATGGGAGCCAAAAGTCTAGCTCAGTTTTTGCATCATCATTGCAAGCGGCTGACAGGTAAAAGTCATATACCATAAAAAAAATTAAGCTTTCCTCTTTAAAATGATATACTGGACATTAATTTTGGTTATTATTTAGTACTCTGCATCCGCCGATGAAATAGGTCATGTCGGCAAAAACGAGCGACTCGCTTGCCGAGTCGGCGTCCGCCATATTGGAAACCTGACCCGATAAATTTTGACATCAATTTTACCGATGAATTTCAATCTGCAGTTCCTTATCCAAAAATAATACATTAAAAATGTTAGTTATTATTATATGTGAACGTAAATGTTGTATTTTTGTTTTTAAATTTGCATTTTTATGTTTAAATTGACTGTTTCCATATCGGACACGTGCTGATTTCTTGGTAATCTTTGCTCGAAGATTTCTGACTTTTAAGACAGATTTTGGCGAAATATTTAGGTGTTTTCATGAAAACTGTCGATATTCTGTTGAGGATTAATATTTCTGGTTGATAACTGTCAATTATTTGCTAAAATGAAGCTAAACAAAAAAAATATGCGATCTTTTTGTAAATTACCCCACCCACTTATATAAACGGATGGCCAATACAGACGCCATCGTCAACATGGCATACTAAACAGCCAATGAAATCGCCGGATTCGAAATGAACGGAAAGTGATAAAACTAAACGAAAGAAATGGATAAAAACAACCGAAGTTTCCTCTCTTCCCTTAAACCAATAAAAAGTTTAGGGTCGGGACCAAAATTAGAGGGTCGGTCGGGCGACTGGAAACAGACCTAATTTTGTTTTTGGCCTAACATAAAACATAACAGAACAAGAATGATATTTTTTGAGTTATGCCCCTTTCAAATCAACTTTAACCTGAAACTTAATGTTGCCTATAACTTTGAAAGTACTTGTCCTATTCGCTTCATACTTGGAATATATCATCAGCATGAACAATGCCATCTGTGACGACAAGAATGATACTCCAGTTTCAATATTTTTTTAGTTATTCCCCTTTCAAATGCAACTTTAACCTGAAACTTAATGTTGCCTATAACTTTGAAAGTACTTGACCTTTTCACTTCATACTTGGAATATATCATCAGCATGAACAACGCCATCTGTGATGACAAGAATAATAACTCCAGATTCAATATTTTTTTAGTTATGCCCCTTTCAAATGCAACTTTAACCTGAAACTTAATGTTGCCTATAACTTTGAAAGTACGTGTCCTATTCACTTCATACTTGGAATATATCATCAGCATGAACAATGCCATCTGTGATGACAAGAATGATAACTCCAGTTTCAATATTTTATGAGTTATGTCCCTTATGTCCCTTTGAAATGCAACTTTAACATGAAACTTGGTGTTGCCTGTAAAATGGAAAGTACTTGTTCAATTGATTCATTTAATACTTTGAATAACTCATCAGCATTTACAAACCAATTTTTGAAGATGATAACTCAGGTTTCACCATTTTAGTGATTCCCCTTTTAAATGCAATTTAGATAACACATGTGTTCTGTGGTGTAGTATTGAAATAAACTTAAATAAAATATTTTTATTATATATGATTTAACATAGGTAGGCCCACATTTCAACTTTTTCCATGCAGGCGACACATGTGTTCCGCGGAACACAACATTCTAGTTTAGCTTAAATCAGTCAATTTTTACATTACCAATATACTTTTACCTGCTTTTTGGTCTTTATTAAAACAAACATTGCAAAACTGGTAACTTGTTAGCCAACTGTTATCAGAAATAATTTTCTCATTTAAATTATTCATTATATGAAATTGAAATTCTTTATAAAATAGTGAAACTGTAGCAAATTTAATGGTTATTTTAGAATATTAACTAAACGGACCAGATAAACGTAAGTTTTTATTGTAGAACTTATTGTTGTGCAAAGCCATCATAGTCGTGAAAATACATTACAAAAAGAATTAAGTGTCTAAAGAGTCATAGTATGATGCATCTTCTGCAGTTACGGGTACCTTCCGTAAAGTTTTGCAAAATAGTTCTAAATTTATTGTTATATTCAATAGCTATAATGTTGAAAGAAGTTCCAGAAAATATTCATGCTTACAGTTAAATCAGGGTCACTGAACGCTTGCAATTTCTAGATAAAGAGAAGTCACACTTCTATTACCTGTGTATTTTGATATATTTTATTCGATTTTTGCCGAAATATGGAAATAGAATATGTTTTCAATTGTGAAAAGTGACAACTGGATATGATTCGGAACAGGGCCGTTTGCTTTGGGAACACCTCTGTTTTCCGGAGGCGCAGACAGTGCTGAAAAACCCCAATGATGCCAAATTCTTAAGGTCAAGGTCACATTTGATGGAGTTATGCCCCGTTTTGAACTTTCATTTTGATATGAAAACTTGGTGTTGGCTATAACTTTGCCATTTCTTAATATTTCTTCATCAAACTTTCAAATTATAACAGCATGGCCATGAGTATGCCAAAGTTTTAGGTGAAGATCACATTTGATGGTGTTATGCCCACTCATATACTGTTGTTGTGCCCCCACAAAGTGGGAGGCATATAGAGTTGCACTCGTCCGTCCGTCCATACGTCATTCCGTCCCCAAATCTTGTGGCATCAACTCCTCCTAAACTTCAAAACGAATTTCTTTCAAACTTCCACAGATGATCAAGCAGGATGTGTAGATGATCGTAAAGAAAGGATTTCTTCCTGCGACTATTTTTACCAGTTCTGGCCCTTTGTTAATTTCAGTAATTAAATCTTGTGGCATCAACTCCTCCTTAACTACAAGGCGGATTTCTTGCAAACTTGCAAAGATGATGAAGCGGGATGTGTAGATGATGGTGAAGAAAGTATTTTTTCCTGCGACAATTTTTACCAGAGTTATGGCCCTTTGTTAATTTCAGTAATTAAATCTTGTGGCGTCAATTCCTCCTAAACTATACATGTAAGTCGGATATCTTGCAAACTTGCACAGATGATTGAGCAGGATGTGTAGATGATTGTGAAGAAAATATTTTTTCCATTTTTACCACAGTTATGGCCCTTTGTTTTTTCAGTAATAATATCTTGTGGCATCAACTCCTCATTTACTTTTGGACAGATTTCTTTCTAACTTGCACACATTATGAAGCTGGATGGGTAGATGATCAAAAAGAAAAGATTTTTTCCTGCTGCCATTTTTATCACATTTATGGCGCTTTGTTTATTTCACTTACAAAATTTTGTCGCATCAACTCCACATTTTCTATTTAGCTGATTTCTTTCAAACTTTCTCAGATGATTAGACACGTTGAGAAGTTTGTTGTAAGGACATTATCTTGCAACAATTTTCACCAGAGTTATGGCCCTTTCTTTATGTGAGTTATTAAGTTTTGTGGCAATTACTCCTCATTTACTAATCATGATCACCACATGTTGTTAATTCCTGGTACAAATTTTTGTAACAAATGTTGTTGCAGCAGTGGGGGCTTCAGTGTCCTGATGACACAGTCTAGTTCGACATGAAAACTTAACATTGGCTATAACTCTGCCATTTATAAATATTTCTTCATCAAACTTTTGAATTATTTTGCTCATGACAATAGGCTTATCATTATGTCAAGGTCAAGATAGTGTTGTACCGCATATAGAGTTGCACTCGTCTGTCCATACATAGGTCCGTCCGTCCGTATGTCCCCAAATCTTGTGGCATCAACTCCTCCTAAACTGTAAGGCGGATTTCTTTCAAACTTGCACAGATGATCAAGCAGGATGTCTAGATGATCGTAAAGAAAGGATTTTTTCCTGCTAACATTTTCACCAGAGTTATGGCCATTTGTTATTACAAATTTTGTTCAGAAGTGGGGGCATCAATTCAAGGACACATTCTAGTTTTACTTTCATTTTTATTCTGACGTAGTACCTGAGGGCAACACAAGTGTTTATCCGAACGCCCGTCTAGTCTACAATATTGGACACAATAATATTTTGTTTTACAATAAAAATATTGTTTTATTTGTAGATTTTCATTCATTTTTACCCCAATGTGATCCAGCACCAAAATTTAAATTTTTGACACCTTGAAATCTATCTCGTATCCAGTGACATTAACCCTTTTCTCCATAGATACATCTTTTATTTGTGGGCAAACTGTAAATTCATATCAGCACTGTTTATTACCATTGACAAGGTGTAAACATAAGCCAGCAAATTGTTAAACTATTCATTTACATGTTGTGCTAAAGGTGCCCAGTTAAGGTTTTCATACCTTAAATCTGATTGTTGAAACATTTGTTCATTTTCAACAAAAAACCTTTTAAAAAGGAAGAAAATAGTAAAGCATGCTGAATAGTCTTCTCCAACTGCTCTTGTTTATAACTTATAAGTGATTCAAAACTCAATACCAGATTGAAATGGTAGAGAAGTAAAGGGGTATATTGTCACACCATGTTGATTTTCTATTTACAGGTATATTTTGTGTAAAGTGGTGTATGCAGATGCAAGAAGACACCTCAGCCTAACAGAAGGAGATGTGTATAATGCTGTAAAGAAAGAGATCGAGACGATGCATGGAGACTTCGCTATAGCTTCCTTGTACAATACACCTAGTTTGAGAGGTAGGAGGTCACAACAAACAAACATATTGTTTGTAAACCTCCATTATAACAGTTATTGATCCAGCAATGTTTTTGTTGATCAGGGCAAAGTTTATAACCTGCTAAATTAATCTATCCACATTATAAAGTTTTTTTATTGAGTAACTCCAGCTCTTTTACAAGTATTTTTTTAGCTGATCTTATATTATTATTAAGAAATGTTTTAAAAACATAACACCCAACCCTGCTGGCCAGAAATATAATCGGTGCATTAAAAGTTTTTGTTCCAGTTGGCTACCTTGATGATAGGCTGGGGATAGTTTTGATCAAATGCCAGCGAGCTTTCCTTAAAGTAGTCCAATCATCCATCAGCTTTGTGAAGAAAATTGGTCCAGAAGATGCTTTCTTCCAAACCATTCATGTTGGAGGTAAAGATTAAACTTGTTCATGATCTCGAAGTTCAAATTTACACCATGATGGATTTATGAATATTTAATTACAATATGAAAGAATAGTAGTTTTAAGTCAGATTGACATTATAAAACATTTCAGAATCAGTGTTTGTCCTGCAAATCATGTTTGCTATAGACCTATTATCCAAAGAGCCAGTTATACAGCAAGAATTGTGTTCTCTATATATAGCCTATTTAAACAAGGTCTTTCTTTATTCACGTATAATATGTACACTTCATTCTTGACACAATGAAGTCCATTATAATAGAGGTGAATCATGGACCCCATATTTTTTAAAACGTGGGCTTTTACTAAGAGAAAAGAACTTGATGTTTTTGTTGTAATCTTGAAGAATTGATGATGTAAATGATCTTAAATAACTTTATATATAAACATTATTATATATTAATTCTTAATTTCTATAGTAAATGAGTGTACTTAAAGAGACAAGTTGTTTCTATCTGAAATAAAAAAGTTGAGAAAATCGTGACACAGATGGTAATATAAAATAACTAATATAATGATATATTGCATTGCTTAAGACAGTCTATTGTATTGGTTTCTCATGTACATTTTCAGGCACCATTAGATCAAGTTTAAAGTTTCTCATCAAGTACCACAAATCACAGTTACCAAAGTTGTTGGCTGAATGTAATACAGCAGGTAAGATAGTGTTTTGAATTTTGTTTTACTTTCTTAATATTCCAGACTTATTACGAAATACTGATTTTAAGACTTGCAAAACTTTAGTAATTTGGATAATCATCCATATTGATTTTCACAAGTAATTTCATAAAAGATAACTTTCACCTTTAATGGTGATTATAATTATATACTGGTAATGTATATCGCAGTATGCTGCCAAATGATAGTGTACCTCGATAAGAAATCAATGTCCCAGTATGGCTGGAGATATTGTGACAAACTAATCCGTCACCTGACACTCTAGATAAAATAATTTTTGAAGAAAAACTCCTGTTAGGGCCCACGAGTTGAAATATGTTCTAACATGCGAGTAATGAATGACATTTGACATCATTAAAACCATTCAAGTCATGGTATTGCAAATGTCACATATACAAGGGTTGTTCAAAATTAAATAGGACTGTGAGTCTTGCTTTTTCATATTTCATTAAATCTGAAATATTTTCATACGTACAGCACTCATGAAATGTTGTATTAGAAATAATATTATACATATGATAAGACAAGTCACAAACATAATTGATATTTATTGTAACTAAATTACTTTGTTGTGTGTTCATTTTTTTATGCCCCCGCCATGAAATGGCGACAGGCATTAAGAGTTGCTCCTGTCCGTCCGTCTGTTCGTCCGTCCGTCTGTCCGTCCGATATTCTCGTGAACGCAACTCCTCCTAAACTACTGGTGGGAATTTAATGAAACTTTACCACAATGCTTGGCTTGATATGTAGTTGTGCATGAAGGTGGGGTTTTGCTCTTACATGTTCCGTTCAGAAGTTATGGCCCTTTGATACTTCCATTTACATTAGTTTTAATAGGAATATATCTTGTGAACGCAACTTCTCCTAAACTACTGGTGGGAATTTAATGAAACTTTACCACAATGCTTGGCTTGATATGTAGTTGTGCATGAAGGTGGGGTTTCGCTCTTACATGTTCCGTTCAGAAGTTATGGCCCTTTGATACTTCCATTTACATTAGTTTTAATAGGAATATATCTCATGAACGCAACTCCTACACTACTGGTGGGAATTTAATGAAACTTTACCACAATGCTTGGCCTGATATGTTGTTGTGCATAAAGGTGGGGTTTTGCTCTTACATGTTCTGTTCAAAAGTTATGGCCCTTTGATAATTCATTTACATTAGTTTTATTCTTATATTTTGTGTTAAGCAAAATATGCATTTTGCCCATAACTTTAAAACTACTTGAGATATTGCCTTGAAACTTGAAATATATTTTCACCATCAAAATCCACATCATAACCAACAAGACCCATAACCCTGCTTCCAATATTTTTTCAAATTATGCCCCTTTTTCACTTACATTTTATGTTAAGCAAAATATACACTTGGCCCTTAACTTTGTTATGAATGGAGGGTTTCAAAATAACTTGGCACAAATGTTCACCAAGACAAGGTGGTGTGTCGCATACAACACCCATGCCTGTAGGTCCAAGGTCAAGGTCACTGTTACTAAAAATAGAAATTTCTTGATAAATTGTGACGGCTCTGTAACTTTGTTATTTGTTATTGGATTTTTAAATAACTTGGTTTAATTGATCACCATATTAAGACTGTGTGTCACATACATTCCCAAGCCTGTAGGTCCAAGGTCAAGGTCAATGTTACTAAAAATAGAATTTTCTTCTCCAGGCTGTAACTTTGTTATGAATGGAGGGATTTCAAAATAACTTGGCACAAATGTTCACCATGACAGGGTGGTGTGTCCGCACAATACCCATGCCTGTAGATCCAAGGTCAAGGTCACTGTTGCTAAAAATAGAATTTTCTTGTAATAGGAATATAAAAAAAAAAGTGTTTGTTTATTATAGTGTCACCCCTATTGAAAGGGCCAGCCATTTCTGACTTATGAGACACCTTTTTCTATTGCACTTGTACCTCCCGAATCCTATCCTTTTTAATGCCAGGCACCAGGCAGGTAGGCATACGGTAACCATTCTTTAACTAGCTGGCGGCTCACCAACCGGCCATATCAGAACGAACCTCTGGTGGGATTCGAACCTTCGACCTCCCGCTCCCAAGGCGGATGCCTTAACCACTAGGCCAGGGAGACGGTTTAATCAATATATCTCGTGAACACAACTTGTCCTACACTACTGCTGGGAGCTTTATGAAAAACCCATAGCGGGGGCATCCGTGTCCTTTGGACACATTTCTAGTTAGTAACATAATGAAAGAGAAGTTGAATTAAAAGTTCTGAAGTGAGAATGAATCTATGCAGTCATACGTTTTGTTCATTAAGCAATAAAATTTAAAATTGTGGTATGTATTGCAATACAGCGTTAGCGTATTGCAGTATATTGTGGTGGTACACTTTAGGTATATTGTGGAAACCCTAGATAATGCATCGATTGGAATTGACCAATTGAATATAGCATTTTACAACAATACAGTTTTCTCTGGATTTACAGCTTATCATAAATTTTGTTATTTTTCAACAGAAGAGAAAAAGCAAGTTCAAGCAGCCATTGTGAAAAGCTGCCAGAACAGTACAGAGAAACTGAGTATTTTTGACAAGCCTAAGAAAATGGATAAATCAGAAACACCGAGACCATAATGTAGAGCACAAGGAAGTACAATAACAGCATCTTGTAAATAAGTAGGGGAAACAACTCTGCCAGTGTGGTGATGATCAAAACATGGTTATATTGCTGACAGCTAATAGTGTTCCAGTTTGCCATATGTCCAATGGCTGAAGTTTGCCAGAATATCAAAAGTCACCTATGAACAATTTCACATAGAAAAAGACATAAATACAAAATCTTTGCTAAGTAAATAGTGAGCAATAAGAGATCAGCTGGACTTCAGAGAGGTTTATGTAATTTGTGTGTTGAAAGGCAGAGACTCTTATCAACATGAATTGTTCCATTTAACCACTGATCCAGTTACCAACAGGTCGATCCGAGAGAACCTTTGGGACAGTCAGCAGGACTAGAAGGACCTTCAATTACCTTCCATGACCAGAAAGAAAATAACAAGAATATATAACCATACCAGTACATGGTAACTTTGTTCAGATGTTTGTGCATGTTGTTGTTTAAGATAGGGCCACCTTTAGAAATAAGTCTGCTTTCATACTCCATAAGTAAACGTGTTATTGCAGTAGAATTTTGCTAAGTACTGGCATATTACCAGTACTATTAAAATAACAGTTAAAACTAAGCTTTTCTTATTAACTTATAGAGCTCCAGAAGGTGGGAAGCAAATTTATTTTAAAGATGGCCTGAGAATCTATCACTAATTATAATAAAAGAGAAGGGCCAGAATGAAATTTCTGAGAAAAAGTCATTTGATGTTCTCAACATTTTCAACTGCTCAGTCAACAGAAAAAAAATGTTCTGCTCTAATTAGGGAGGTTTAAAATGATATCCTTCTACTTGAAAATTTATAAGTTATTTCCCTGTATTTACACTTTCGGCCAATCTCTGGATAAATATTGGTGTTTAAACATCTTTAAAAATTAAACTTAAGTCTAGGTCATTAAGTACTAACATTATTGTTTGATGATATTTGCTCTGTCATACCAGAACTGGTTTAATAAAAATTGATTAGGTTTCAGTCTAGACCCTTCTCTGAACAATGTGGTTTGAAAGATACTTGCTCTAACAATTATGTAGTTGTGAGCTCTTGTTTTCTCTGGTGCATTTTTGGTAAAAACAAAATTACTCTCCGAATGAATTAGGTTTCATTGGTGTACCTGAAGACATGACTGCTGCTAAAATAGTTTTCAAGGTGTAGACATTACTTGTTTTTTGAAAAATGATGATTCTGCAGTTTAGAAGCCCTCTTTTCAACTCCAAAACAAGTGAAATTTTCTTTGTTATTTGCATGCATTATTTTGAAGTAGCTAGGTAAGCCTTTGAAAAGTTTTCAGCATTGCATTCCTAGATATAAAATCAAATAGCAGCCTTTTACAACAGATAGTTGAGATTATTAAAAAACAAAAACAAACTTAGAAATTAAAAAAAATCTGATTGAACACTTTTATTACAAATATGTCAGTAGAATAATTGTGTGATCACTATAACTAATTGGTTTATATGATATTATAATAAAGTTTGTGTGTTTGAAATTGATTAGTAGACCAGTTGATCATTGGTTGATGTGCTGTTCATAAAACTAATTGGTTGATGTGCTGTTCATAAAATTGGTTGATGCACTTCATAAAACGATAGTCAAATCATTTAGCAGATACAGTCATAGAAATTAGGATTGAAATTTCCAAGCAAGTCGGGCCGGTAACTTAGCAATTTTCACTAGCCTGAAAGAAAATTCACTAGCCCGAAAGAAATTTATGTTTAAATATACATTTTAGTCTAAAAACTGCCGATATAAAACATAAATGTCATTCAACATCCCCTTTAGAGAAAAAATCAGGCTATTTCCCAAAATTATAGGGCATAGGCCAGGAAGTAGAAAAAATTTCATTCTCTAGAAAAAATAAAAAAGAGGCAAAATTTCATATCCTGGATTTGACGGAAACATTGTTTTCCGTGGCTTCTAAGCACCAGGCGCAAATCATGGTGTTTGTCTCAATCTTAAATCGCCTAGATAAGCCTTTTATTTTTCCGGAAAGAAGGAAACTTCTGTCACGATAAACACCCTTATATTTGTGTTTAATTTGCTGCTCGTCCGGGCAATTTCAGGAGGATTTTTCTTGTTTTGCACCAGTTTGTTCTGTAGCCCTGCTGATTTCAATTTAGTATAGAACAGGTCGGGTGTCTTTTACAATTTTCACCTGTCGACCGCGTTAAAAATTAGTTCAGGTGGAAATTCCCCGCGATTATGTCCTTTCTATCCGGCAGGGTTGCCAGCGGACTTGAAAAGTCAGGGAAATTTGATTTTTTTTCAAGGTCAGGGAATTGTCAGGGAATTTCGAAAATTGGTCAGTGAAAAATAAAAAACCTGAAAAGTCAGTGAAAAGTCAGGGAAAAATAATTTTGAAGGGCCAAAAAGCAATATTGCTATATGTTATCAAAGAATGCATTTACAATTTTTTTCTGTTATGAATCTTTTTCTTTATAATTGTGTATTACTACAAAATTCTAATATTATAATTGAAATTACTTGAAGACTGAAAAGCTCTGTCTCCTTTGCCTCCAGAAATTATAACAAGGATGTGTCACACACAAACCCATGTCCCTCCCTCCAAGATCAAGGTCACAGCAACCCTCTGAACTAAGAAAGTTCTGATATAAAGGCCTTACTGATGATTTCGTTTTTCCCCTATATTTGCTTCTATGGTTGGATTTTAAAATAATTGGCTAAAGTGACCACCATAATGTGAACATGTGTAATGTACAAAATCTGACACTGTGTTCCAACATTCAGTTCATAGCAACCTAGTTTTTTGTATAATGGCAGAAATTTTTTTAAATATTGCATTTAATTACTGCTACATTTTTCAGAATAAAAACTTAAAACAGGCCAGGTGTATAATGTGTACATCTGCCTGACATATATTTTAAGTGGCCCAGTCCAGCGATATTGATGGCTTTGTCTGTTGTTCATCAGTCTGTCACAAAAACTTTAAGTTGGCTATAACTTTGCCATTTCTTAACATTCCTTCATGAAACTTTCAAATTGTATATCTTATGACAACATCCTCGTGATGATGCCAAATGCTTTTGGTCAGTATCACATTTGATGGAGTTACACCCTTTTTGTACTTGGATTTTGACACGAAAACGACTCTTTCATTATAACTTTTCCATTTCTAAATATTTTTCATGAAACTTACAAATGATATCATTGCTTATGATAACATGCTCGTGATGATGCAAAATTCTTTTGGTCAGGGTATCATTTGAGTGAGTTATGCCCCTTCTTATACTTGCAATTTTACACAAAAACAATGTTGGCTTTAACATTTCTCTATATTTCTTTAAACTTTTGAATTATATTGGTTATGACTACAAGCATGTAATGATGCCAAATTCTTTAGGTCAAGATCACATTTGATGTAGTTAGGCCACTTTTTGTACTTGGATTTTTAAATGAAAACATAACATTGACTATAACTTTGCCATTTCTTCATCAAACATTGAAATTTAATTGCTCATGATAACACGCTTTAATTTATGTTGCCAATTCTTTTGGTCAAGATGGAGATATGTCCCTTTTTTGTACTCGCATTTCTATCTTGTTTAAAAATCTTGTGACACAAACTTCTAAAGTTTTCACTAGATTGATTCGAAAATTTAAGCATACATTCTGCATCAACACAACTATTTTTATTTGGATCAGACTATAAATATTTGCTGGATTAGGACAGGGGTCTTCAAAAATAACATGGATTTTTAAAAATTTTATCTAAGCACTGAACAGGCTTAATTGTTTATATTACTTTTATGGTGTAAACATCTTTGTATTTAAGTGATGTAAAAAAAATAATTTTACAACATGAAGGAAACATGTATGGGGATTATTCTGAGGGGGTTGTTTTACTTGTGTAAAAAGGTATGTTGTTTGTAATGTATCAAGCATGTTTTAATAGCTAAATAATTTAGTACATATTGTTAAAATAATATAAATGAACTTATGCGTGGATTGAACAGCAGTAAGGGAGGTGGAGGCCGTTTAAGTTTGTTCATATATTGGTCAGTGAAAACCCTGATTTGGTCAGTGAAAAGTCAGGGAAAAGTCAGGGAATTTTTTTCTTCTAAGGTGCTGGCAACCCTGTCCGGGGATTTCCCCGGTGTTTTGCCCTGATTTGCGGCGATAATTCTGCAGCCATTCTTGTTCTTCTTGCGTTCATCGTCAACAGTTTAGCTTTCCCATTTAATTGCGGGGGATCTTGGTGAAAAATCTTTTGAGAGAGGAATGCTATTTTTCAATTAAAATGTATTTTTTAAAGTAGATGTTCTTTCTTTATCCAATTTGAACACTATCAAAATAATATATGAAAAAAATTTAGTCGCGATTCGTCTGCATTAAAAAAAGTATATTGTTTCTCTTTGTTTGCGAAACTTCTGTGAAATTAGCGATGTCTAAATAATTATAACAACTTTTTAATATGGAGCATGATTTGATTAGCCACTCGCCTATTTCTTCAAACTGACATGAATTAATCAATAGCTTAATTGACAGTGCTTATCTGTCTGGGCCTAATTAATCCATTGTCTGGGGCATATTAATCTATATTAAACACCAATTATCAACAGCTTTGTTGATTGCCTAACAAATATGACGCGCTACTCGACGACAAATCAACTCTTCTGTGAGCATTTTGAATATTATGTTCGTTTATAAAAAAATATTTGTGGCAGGCAAATGCTATAAATTTCCAGCATGTTTTGCTTATACAACCCTTCTTTTTTGAGCAATCTTCAATTTTCGGCTGAGTGTTGACAAATGAGTCAATCTCTTATAAATCAAAAACGCCGCCCTATGATCACATTTTTCTTTACTCAGCCCGGCAGCTTTGATCTCGAAAAAATCAATACTACTCGTCGGTGTTGTTTTTTGATGTGAATAAACAGCAGTGACCATGAAATATACAACGCTGATCAAAGAGGTGTTCAAACAGGTGGTGATTGCTCTTAAATAAATTATAAAGATGTTTTAGGAAGGGATTGGAAAAAATCTGGAGATGGAATTTATACATGTAGCTATTGGTCTCTTATATTTTCAACAGTTAATTAATTTTCTCATAGAACTTAGTAAACATATTTATTATCAATTTAGCGCGAGTTACACGTTGATACAAGCGACAGATTTCTGAATGAAATAAGCGGCTCAAAAGTTTGTTTACTAACCTGAAGATGAAAGTACAATGATTTTTCAATGACCTGAATCTTACAAGCCTGTCGGGCTAGTAAATTGGGAAATTTCACAAGCCCGAGAGAAAATCTACTAGTTTTTTGCTGTCGGGCTAGCGCTAATTTCGACCACTGCCCACCTTACCAACCACCTCAACACCATTCACAGCCACAACAGTTGGTTAATAATGAGCATTGCCAAAAATGTGGTGGCCATGTTCACAGGTTTTAGCATCACAGGTTATGTGAAATGCAAATACTGTACCTAATGGATCTTCAAGCATACTTTTTCTTGGAAGATGGCCCAAATGGTATCCAGCAGTGGTAATAATATTGACAGTGAACCCACCACAACATAGGGAGGATTGGGTAGCACCTGGACTTTGACAATCTCGATGTTCAAGTACATAAATAACTGGTATAAATTATATCTGAGATGGAATTGTTGAGAGATTGTTAGTGTTGTTTTTTGATGTCTAGATTGTGTTTTAACTCCTAATAAAAGTCTTCTTTCCTACAAAGTCAACAACATCAATCTCTCCTTTCATCATTTCTTCTTGAATGTTTTAAATTCACATGGTTGTTTTTGAAGTTATTATTGTTTGACTTTTGTTGACATTCGTGTGTGTTTTGTAAACAGATTGCTTTGACCCATTCTGTGTGTTTACGTGATAGTTGCTGCATTTGTGATTGTGAGTACAGACTGTAGATCTGTGTGTTTAGATGATGTATTTGTACAGTGACTTCAGCACTGGGGTTGTTGGAGACCTGATGGATATATAAATTCTTTGAGTGAGTTACGTTTTGACCCGAGTATCTCTGGTTTCAGATGTGGCAGTACGTAATCAATTAGGGATGGTTATTAGATAGTAATGGAATGTTATACTAGATATAAACAATGGAGTAAGGTGTCAACAGGTGCAAGTTTATCTAAAAGAGTGGATAGTTTAGGCAACATTTTATAAGTTTCTATTAATCAATTGACTGTGGTATATTATAAAATACTTTTATCTCAAGAACAACAATAGATAATCATTTATCAATCACAGCTTACTGTGGAGTATATTGATTTCATCAGAATTACTTCAAGAAAGTGAAGATGTAAAAACATCAAATAAGAAAAAAATTCCGAAATAAAGTTTCAAAGACTAAGTTTAAATGACACTTAAAGCAATCTTTATGCGACTGGTTAATAGACCAATAATAAGACATTCAACACTGTGTACTTAGATTGGGTAAAAAACTTTGTCCTGAAGTTAGATATATTGTTAATTAACAAATTATTGACCCTTTTTAAGTTCGAAATTGCAAAACAGTATTAGGTAAGATACTTTAAAACACTTGAAATAAGTTATACAGAGCTTTATTTCCTATGGAAATAAACAAAAAGGCTTCATTACAATTTATGTCCAGGATAGTCTCACAGATTTTTAAATTGCAATATAAAAAAAGTTAATTTCACAATTCATAACAAGTTCTAGCTATAGCAGTGCTTTATATGAAGTCACCGTTTGTTCACATGGGTATAACCATGGGTGAAAGTTTTCCGGATTTCCGGATCTGCGATGGCCACCGAGGCCGTAAAAAAGTCGGTCGATGACGATTAACGGTACATGTAAGGACTTCCATGTTTACAAATATAGCAATGGCGCTATTTTGAACGTCCAATCGTAACCATCCTATCTGTTCATGTTCCAATCGTAATCGGGCTCCTATTTGGCGGGCTTTTGACGTCATCGACTTTTCATGTCGACCGGATATTTAAAAATTCTCGCCGGCTACTTTTTTCGCAAAGACATTAATTTTATCGAGTTGATATCTCTGGTGTTCACTTTCGTCATACGTTATATACGATACAGCATTTGCTCGATCTATACATGTATCCTTCAGCTCTGGTGAATAATATTTGTTTACATCCGGTGAAAACCCAAGTCGCTATTTTTAACAGAACTTTTGCTTTACACGCACGTGGCTGTAGCAATAGCTCGCTGAATGACGTCATTATTCTTATCCCTCTAGGGAGAATAACAACATTTTTGCGGGTGAAGGTCGTGTAGCTGTTTGCGCATCAATAGAGTGTAAAAAATACACAGAAGATACTCGAATGATTTTTTATTACGCAGAGAAAGCGTAGTTATTAATACGTTTGTAATTATCATGCAACTGAAATCGGTAGACGGATACTGATAGTCCTACGTTTGTTTTCTTAACCTTTTATGCCGCGAGAAAATTTAATTTCTGAATACACAAAATCAAAAATGAAAGTAGGTCTAAATCAGAATATGCCGTCCGTTTACGTCCTTTGGAAACTAAAACGCGAAAAATTATGTACATACTTTGTTTTGGAGATTTATTATCAAAAAGAAGAAAACAACCAATTACGTCAATTTTTTAATTATTGAAAATACAGTATTCTTGAAGTTCTACATTTTTTGTTTATAGCGAATTTTCACTGATTTGAGGAATAGATCTAGTTGATCAAGCTTAATGACAATAAATAATGAACCCATGCCTCCAGATGTCTAAATTTGGTGTTTCAAAAAGGCTCAAATACCCTTAAGAAATGGCTTCCAAGGGTATATAAATTGCTATCTTCCAGGAGCTTCGGGGGGCTTCGCCCCCCTGTCCCCCCACCAGGGCTTTGCCCTGGACTTACCAGGGGACCCTAGCGGCCCGCTGGACCCCAGCAAAATTTTCAGGATTTCAGTTTTTTTCAACTTTCACCCATGTATAACTACTTTTGAACATTTGAAGCATTCTTGTCAGAAATTCTCTAAATGATCAGGTGATTATCTCTTAGGTGAATAACTCCAGAGGTCTTTTCAATTATTTTCTTAATTTTATCAATGATCACCCTCATTGGTGTTGTCCCAATGTGTAAAAATTTCTTGAAGTTGAAATACAGCGGTCTGTAATTCCTCAATTTCTGTCTCGGTCCACCTTTTTCTGTTACTTTTTATTTCTTTTTTTCTGTTTCTTCTTTGTTTTTCTTCCCTTTCTACTTCCGTCATATCTTCCTCATCTTCATCATGCTCCTCTTCTTCCACAGTATATTTACCGCTTCAGTATTAAGCTTCAGCTCATTTGACCTGCAAAAACAATAAACAAGCATTTTGACCAAGTTCCATGAAGAACTAGCAAAAAATTTGACATCCATATCATTAAAGAAATATTTGACACAGTGATGTTAAAAGAAATATCCCAATATCTAATACAATATAGTGGTCATGAAACTTACAGCAGCCACAAATCTTTCTTTTTAGCAAACTTACTTGTAACGTAAGAAACTACATATTCATGTCCGGACCAAGCATTTACCACATAAATTGAGTTGTTTATAGCAAACTGAAAACTAGAACTGTGACCAGTGACAAATTATAACCAAGCAGACTGTGCTAGACTTTTCCTTCTATTTTATTTTTGAAAGCAAGTGTCCATTGCCGGTCATTTTATCATGAAAGAAGTGTTCACAGGATGTCCCCTACCATTGTCTTTCAATGAGAATTTATATGGCTGAATTAAAGCTTGGTTTGTCTGCAGACCATACCTTATTTAATCAAAAACCAAAATATAATTCTGCCTTTAAATTTTGCAGAATTGGTTAAAAATATTCCCCTTGCATGTTTGCAGTTTTATGAAAATACCTGGAATACTTGTTGCATATTCACCCAAGTCAAAAAAGCATGTCTTATTGTATCAAAATCAAGCTAAAACAGGTAAAAAAACTAAAAACAGCTATGTTACTAAAGAATTAAAAAGGGTGAAAAAAGGTTGGGTTATGACGGAGAAATCAAGCATACCTCAGCGCTTGAACCTTATGACATCTTCTGTTGTACAGTGTCAATCTTGCTAAAGCAAGAATCACTACCTTTCAGAAGTTGTTGAAGGAACAGTCATTGAAGTCAACACTGGCTACTTCCTTCTGAATGTGAACGCATTTTGACATCGTCTGATAGAGGAAGCTCCTTTGCTTGGTTAAAGGAGCTTTCAAACAGGGTACTTCTTGCTAACTTTGTAAATGTTGACCCCATTCCATCTCCATAAGTTTAAGAAAAGCTTGTGCCTCTTTTTGCTGACTAGCATCTTCATGTATAATTACTTTGGCAAGATTGGCATTAACAAGTCTTTTGGAGCCTTCGTTGTCGGCCGCTTGGATGAGTCACTTGAAAGCACACAAGAATGAACACTTGAACACTAGAAAGAACACTGGACTTCTGATCTAGTCCAATATATATAAAAAGCCTACTTATCTAGACTTAATATAACTATTGTTATACTAATGGCATGGCCAACTTTATGGCATTGCTTGGTGTTTTGAGGCCCTCCTCATCTTCTGGATGGCTGCAAGCTAAGGCTGACTTTATTATTGCCTCAAAATACATTGGAGCCAAATACTGATTAATTAATTTCCAGTGTTTTTTTTTAATTTTGGGCAAGTCAGTCATTGTCAAATTTTCGGAAAAAAATGGTGGATTGAAATTTCAAAAATGGTAAAAAAAAATCAGTCAAGAAATGTGGCCCATAAATTGATACCAAAATTACCTAAATGTAGTATTATGTACAATTTTTCACAGCTTAATCAGCTAAAACCTGTCAATTATTGACTTCACAACTCTGCTACCATGACTACCACAACTACATGTCGCATGAAGCACATGCGGCATGGATGGAACGGGATGTGGTCGGTCTCATTTTAACAGCAGGGGGTTTATTAAATATGCAAAGGAACTGCAGCTAGTCAGAGGCTGTTTCATGTCAGAATTAAAAGTAGCAATACCCCACTAAGTGGGAGGCATAAAGAGTTGCACTCATCTGTACCTTCGTCTGTCGGCTCCTCAGTAACTAACAAAGGATTTTTCCAAACTTGCACAGATGATAAAGCTGTCAGTTAATTATCTTAAAGAAAAGATTTTTTCCACTGGCCATTTTTACGAGAGTAATGGCCCTTTCTTATGACCCCACTCTGAAAGAGGGGGCCATATAGGTTTGCCCTTGTCAGTCCTTCAGTCTGTCCGTCCTTCCATCCTGACGAACCCACATACGACCATTTGTTGGGTATATTCGCTAAATCATTGTTGAGTATCTCCTATTGGGTATTTCAAACCTGTTTTCATGAGAGGACACTGGTCGAGTATAACTGTGTCCATAGTTAATTAATGGGTAGTCAATTGTGTCAGTAGTTAAATAATTGGTAGTAATAACAAAATAGAAATCATCTCAAGCATAAGGTTTCAAAAATGTTCCTCCAAGATACTAAGCAGAGACTTGGGACAGTGTATCCAGCAAGTGATTGGACTAAATACCCAACAGAGATTTAACTTGGTCACATCAAAGATAGAGTGGACCTGTAACGGTCACCTCTCACCACCAGCAACCTCCTTGCAATGGCCAGTTTGAATTGCCCCATAAATTTTACTATATATTTTAACTCCCACCACTTGTCACCTCCTAACTCCAGTCAACAGCTACTTATTTCATTACCAAATGGCCAAAAACACAACTGGAACAGCTATAAAAAATATTGACTGGCCGTGCTATTTTTAGCATATTAGATTTTCTTATGCTAAAAACGTCATCAGTTGTATACAGTATTGCGTGTATAAACTAATGACTATCTTTGTCATTATTGTAAACATATTACAAATGGCGGCAATTAGCAACTTGTGAAGATTCTAAATTGAATAATTATTGGTAATGATAATCCAGGTAATTATGTTTAATATTGCACTTTTACAAATTAAATTGTTTCTTTTTAGCTCATATGTCACATAGCGACATGGTGAGCTTTTGTGACCACCTTCCGTCTGTCGTCTGTTCACCATTGTTGTCCGCACTCTAGCAGTCTTAATTTTTATCCAGTCTTTAAACTTGGTCAGAATGTTTATCTCAAGTCAATGATATTTAGGTCAAGTTTGTAACTTGGCCATGTGACCTTGAAATCAAGGACACAATGTCACATTATAGAAAAAGCTTATCCGCACTCACCTGCTTCATTTTTTATTTGAAATTAATCAGACTTGTTCAATACTTGAGTTACTATAAGATCTTGGTTCCTTTCTTGAACCAGCTAGACTCCATAATGAGTTCCAGAGTTTTGGCCCTTGAAAGAGCTGAAGTAAGTTATTTTGACCTTGTCTCCACAATAGCAGGTTTATTGTTTGCCTTGATTTTTGCGAAACTTGCACACAAGTTTTATTACCATAACATCGTGGTTCCTAATTTGAACTAGCTATATTCTATTATGGGTTCCAGAGTTATGGAGAGTCTGCAGCTGTTTTAAATCTGTCATATTTGTCTGGGAAAAAGCAGACTATTTTCCTTGAGCATTGTTTCTCCATTTGCATTTGCACTGTGAAGTATCTGGAAATAAATATCATCTGTTCCTGTTTTTTCATGCCATTTTCAATGACTTTAGGATAAAAAAGCAATGGTTCCATAGGTTTAGTTTTGTGATTGACAGACATTGAGTAGTTATTATGTAAATGCCCAAGCGCCTTATTGGCCACTGCATACTATACAAATAAATACTAATGTTGAGGTCGATATGTGGACCTGGGTAGTGTGATATCGACCGAGGACGAAGTCTTCTCTACTTTCCTGACATCACTTGACTCTGATTTACCAGGTAAGAAGTTGTTAGAATCTTCTTCAGCATCAAAATTGTCATGGTTGAGAGCCCTTTCATCACTTGACTCAGATGTACTAGGCCCTGAGTCGTCAGACTTCCTCAGCATCAGGATTTTCATGGTTGAGAGCCCATTCAATATCTTAATAAGGCAGTTATGGTGCTCAGATGTTTCTTCTGTGTCAGGACAGCTGAAAAGACAGAACAAAATATCAGTGGTTGGCTAGTTGTCACAATAGAACTAAATTAATACGTTTCAGAAAAAACTTACATTAAATTTTGGAATATTTCCACAGTTTGAAGGTTCAAAATACCTCATTGGTAATTCTGATAAAACATTTTAATAAATTTGCAGGAATTTCTGATATTGGCAAAAATTAAATTTATAAATTGGTAGGTAGATTATCACACTATTAAAAGCTATTACTTCCACCTTTAAAATAAAATTCTAAGTCTAAATGACAGTAACTCCACCCAAATTCTTGGTGGAGTTACAAAATTAATTCATCACTGTGATGAAGTATGTTGAGTCTCAGGTCTTGATGAAGTATGCAGTTTCAAGTCTATACCTCTTACCTCTTTAATATGCCGCATTGTTAAGCTGATGGATGGATTGGAGTTATTTCACTAAGACAACTTGTACTGTTTTTGTGATATGAGAACCTGTTTGTGAGGTTGATGCACCCTAGAACCTGGTTTAAACCCCCAGTGGGAATTTGTTTTGCCAATGACCATTCCAAGGAGGTATCCCCAAAGGTTCAGTTCATCTTCAGTCTCCGCTACTTTCAGTTAATCTACTCATACTAACATTTTCAATATCATCAACATCATTTAAACCTTCAAAGTTTTCAGCATAATCACTAGAGTAAACGATGTCAACTCTAGCACTGGTGTCAACCTCAAATGGTAAATCTTCAAACAATTTGGCTCCATCTTGACCTGCTAATAGCAACAAATCTTTACCTGTTGTTTGCAATGTATCTTGACCTGCTGTGGATAATATATCTAGGCCTGCTGAGGGTGATGTATCTTGACTTGCAGTTGATGTATCTTAACCTGCTGTTGGTGATGTATCTTGACCTGCTGTTGGTGATGTATCTTGACCTGCTGTGGGTGATGTATCTTGACCTGCTGTGGGTGATGTATCTTGACCTGCTGTGGGTGATGTATCTTGACCTGCTGTGGGTGATGTATCTTGACCTGCTGTGGGTGAAGTATCTTGACCTGCTGTGGATGATGTATCTTGACCTGCTGTGGGTGATGTATCCTGACCTGCTGTTGGTGATGTATCTTGACCTGCTGTGGGTGAAGTTTCTTGACCTGCTGTTGATGATGTATCCTAACCTGCTGTTGGTGATGTATCTTGACCTGCTGTTTGTGATGTATTGACCTGCTGTTGGTGATGTATCTTGACCTGCTGTTGGTGATGTATCTTAACCTGCTGTTGGTGATGTATCTTGACCTGCTGTGGGTGATGTATCTTGACCTGCTGTGGGTGATGTATCTTGACCTGCTGTGGGTGATGTATCTTGACCTGCTTTGGGTGATGTATCTTGACCTGCTGTTGGTGATGTATCTTGACCAGCTGTGGGTGATGTATCTTGACCTGCTGTGGGTGATGTATCTTAACCTGCTGTTGGTGATGTATCTTGACCTGCTGTGGGTGATGTAACTTGACCCGCTGCGGGTGATGTATCTTGACCTGCTGTTGGTGATATCTTGACCTGCTGTGGGTGATGTATCTTGACCTATTGTGGGTGATGTATCTTGACCTGCTGTTGGTGATGTCTTGACCTGCTGTGGGTGATGTAACTTGACCTGCTGTTGGTGATGTCTTGACCTGCTGTTGGTGATGTCTTGACCTGTGATGTCTTAACTCAGAATCTGACACTTCTTATAGAGGTTTGAATTTTTCATAAAATTTGTGGAAAAAAAACGTGTACACTGACTACATTTGCTAGTGAATAATCAGTTGTGCTAGTTGAAATTTAAAGCACTAGTAAAAAAATTGCAAGTTGTAAAATTTGCTTAACAACAGCTTAGACACACACACATTTGAAAACCTACCACAGTCTGATTCTATTTCCTCATCTCTGAGAGTCCGATGCCTGTGCTGAGGCTGCAGATCATTGATAGTGTCTGTAGACTCTTGAGCATTTCTGGCCATGGGTGGCTGCACTGCCACTGGAGACGTGTCTGCTTCTGAAAGAGAACAGCTCCACTTTACCATCTGTAAGATGTATTTGATCACTAACAACAAGCAAATGCTTTCATAGTTAATATTAATGACCTAAATGTCATATCTAAGATGGGTGATTTCGTGATTCCCGCAAAATTCTGACTGATAGTATTACAAAAATGGCCAATGTGCGACCAAGCGTGTGTTAATATTCAATATTCCAGTTTAAGTAGGCAGTTGCATCCCAGTTTGATGTTTGTATACCATCTTGTGACTGTTAACATATTCACCATTTTGGTTTTATCAAAATGCTAACGAATATGATTATCGTCGTCATCCCTGATATAGGCATAAAACCTTAACTGGGTCAGTATCGGTATCTTCATCCCACAGAGCCTGTTAGAAGCATGTGTAAATAAAAAAAGTATTTTGCCACCAATAATTCATGTACCTGACCCCATTATTTTGCGGAACCACCTTATTTTTATAAGAGAATAAAAAAAGCCCACCCCCACACATACTTTGTTCCATATTCCGCATGCAACAGTCAGGGCTGTAGCTGCAGTATTCTTACAATGAATTAAACTAAACTTGAACTGCTATAACGCTTAATATGTAGCACATCTGGTGTGCTACGTAATTACATACACACATATTTAAAAAAATACCACTGTCTGATTCCATTTCCTCATCTCTGTTAGTCGTAGGCCTGTCCCGAAGCTGTCAGAAGACTGTTGAGCACTTCTGGCCAGCATTGGTGGCTTCACAGGGACTGGAGATGTTTCTGATTCTGAAAGAGAATAGCTTTACTATACCTAGAAGATCTATTTGATCGTTAACAATTTAACACTTTAAACTTTTTATTTCATTGTCTATTGGTGTTAGGTGTTTTAAGGCATTTTGTACAGAGCCTTTGACAATCTTGATGCTTCTCTTTCCCTTTTTCTATTGAACAAATTGATTTGTGTTAATGTCAGTGTAACCATTCTTGAAAAACTTTCATTTTGTCTGTAATAGTATCCACTCTTCTTTTCCTATGCCAACACTCTGGCAACTTCAAAAACATCAGAATTACATAATGTCGGAGGTCTTGAATTTTGTACTGAGTGTCTCACAATAAACATAACATTGCCAATTTTGTGTACATTTCTTTGATGCCGATTTTGCACTGGACAACTTAATATAAATTCCTTTCTCCTTGTATAATACAAAGGTAAATCCATTAACAATAATTAAACTTAATAAACAAAAAGTTTAATAATACCATTCTCTTGAAATTCAATTTCCCAGAGTTGATGCAGTGTAGTATCTTTGATATCCTGGCAACATGCAAAGTGCTCTGAGGAAGTCTTAACTTGTCCTCTGACAAAAGATTGTTTAACCTCTTGAGGTGTGTCACATTCAAGATAAACAAATGGGCATAGGCTACATTTTGTCATGTCCTGGTAAAGGGCCTCAAAAGTTCCTGACACAGTAGCAATGGTTTTCTTGCCACGGACACACAATCTTTACCAAGTTCTATTGCTTTTGCTTTGAAATACTTGAACTGTGCTGTGCAGTAGTGTTGATCAGGGTGTTGAACTCTCTGCTGGCGTTTTTGAATTTTATATTGTACTGGAATACGGCTAGTAAAATTCAGCGCGGCATGTGTGTAAGGATTTCATGGAGTGAACTGCAAACGTACCAGACTTTTTGACGGTATGGGTTTGTTTTCTGGGTACTAAATGCTAGCAGCATGTTTCAACTAGTCAGCAAGAGATATCCAATGACTCCCATGTCTCCTCTCATCATCTGCAGTGATGTCTTCTACAACCTCTCCAAGTTTCTTGAAAAATACATCAAACTTGTTACAAGGTCTACCAGTGTTTAGATCCCTAAGGTCAGCAACAAGACCTGTTTTTCCCCTAAGGAAATCAGTTGCAGCGCTGCAATTCAGAATAAGGACTGGCCGAGGCATCAAGTGCAAGCTCTTCGTACATGAGGTCTATAATACATGGCCTAATATTTGCAATAAGACTCATTTTTTGTTTGAAGTCTTGTTTCATTGCTCTTGTGTGAAACTGGCAGTTTATCATGAAATTGTGCAATGACTCGGACAGGATGTATGCTAGCATCATTGGAAGACCTGTTTTCTGGGACTCTAGCTACAAACATTATTGTGGACACACTTCCTCCTTGACGGTACCTAAACAAATCACATCTACCGACAAATGAAGGTCATCAAAATAATGCATTTTCTCCATTCTGTCTTTAAAGGGCACAGAAATACCGGTATGTACATTTTTATCAAACCTTATTTGTTGTAAAAAAAATTACAGTTTTACTCAACTGTCAAACAACTCGTACTTTTTCTTCACAAAAGGAACCTTGGACCTAAACTCAACAGAAATGTCGCTGCCAACAGTTCTTGCTGGAGAAAGTTTACTCTGCCGTAGAGATTGATCTTTAACAGGCTTTCCAGCGTTCCTAGTTTTTTTCAAAAAGCTCCTAGATCTAGTATTCCTAGTTTTTATCAAAATGAAGAAGTAATTTTTTCATAATACACTGAAACCCCTTTAAACCCGACGGGGTCGGGACCGAACGAAATTTCCAATTTAACGGGGTTTCCGGACTAAAGGGGTTTTGACAACTGGACAAGATTCCAACGTTTTTCCAAATGTGGACAATTGGATCTATATTTTATACAGAATTGCACTAATCAGTCAATAAATAATAGTCTCTTCAGCTTTTAACTAACTAAAGTTAAATGCATTATTTCATTACAAGAAAATGATCAGCCAAATTTCTCCATAAGATATTTTAAATTTAAAAATAAAAACAAATCAATTTATGTTATTTTTACTAGGGATGGCAACGAGTAGTAAAATTGGTACTCGAGTACTCGGACGATTTTCCGATCGAGTACTCGAGTAATTGAACGATTTCCGATTTTAATAGAGATAATTCCTTTCGTGTCATCAGCTTCAACCTACTCGGTATTTACACCATGTACCACATATTAATGAAAATACTTACACAACAAAAGTGTGTTATATCTTTTATTTGTGTTTTGTTTTTTTATTATTTTATATTTTTAAAATAAATCAAGAAATTGTACCTAGTTACAATATAGTCATACGAACATGTACATATACGGTGGTCAGAATAATATTATGTCGTGAAATAATCATATCAAATAAATTTATCGACCTAAACTAAAACCATGGGGCTCGTCTGTCTGCTTTTTGGGCGTGGTCTCGTATCATGTTTCAACTTAAGATGGTTAAGCATGCTTGTATTCCCCCGTTGTAGACCAACTCGGAACTACATTTCACTGTTTTTCCGTCTGCTGCCCGTTTGAAGTACCTCCACGCAGACGACTTTGCGGGGGGCATTTTGCTGATGTAATACAGGTATTTATTTCGGTGTTCAATTAAACAATGTGATACTAAAATTACCATCTTTTTACTTTTATCTTTTTATTTTCATTAATATTCATAGATTAGTTCGCGTCATTCACCAATAAAAAAAATAGAAATTATCATCACATGAAAGACAACCAATCAATGACTATATTGGGCGGTCCTGATTTTCTGTATGGAGCGCCAATTATCTAATTGTCAAACAATACAGTTGTTCGAAATGGGTGATTGGCAAACAATAGATCTGTATTACCGCTATAAAACATTGCTAATTGACATTATTGACAAGTGCCAGTTGGGACCCTTTTTTGGCAGTTTGTTATTTCACAACAATTACACTTCAACTTCAAAGCGTAAAATACATCACCTGTGGCGATTAAGTGCATCGCGCATAGTTTCTAATTGCCACCGTGCCGTATATCGAAACGAATTATAAACAAAACAAACGGATTTCTTTTTTTATATAAAAAAAAATAAAAATTTTTCCGATTACTCGAGTAGTTGATTTAGTACTCGATACTCGGACGTTCGATCGACTACTCGAGTACTCGAGTAGTCGATGCCATCCCTAATTTTTACACAACTGAGTCATATTATTTGAGTATTGAAGGAGAACTCCTTGAAACAAATACACTAGCCCAATGCAAAAATTATTGCATTATGCTATGGAGCCTTTGACAATCTTGATGCTTCTCCTGCCATTTTTCTATTGAACAAATAAATTTTTGTTAATGTCAGGGTAACCATTCTTGAAAAACTTTAATTTTTTCTGTAATAGTATCCACTCTTCTTTTTGTATGCCAACACTTGCAACTTCAATTTCATCAGAATAACACGATGTCAGACGTCTTGAATTTTGTATTGAGTGTCTCACAATAAACATAACATTGCCAATTTTTTTAACATTTCTTTGATGCTGATTTTGCACTGGACAACTGAATATGAATTCCTGGCTTTACACTGGTGGCATGGTCTTCAAGAAAAGTTTTGGTTTTTGAATCACTTTCCATCACAAGTTTTTCGTGGTAAGCAGGGGTGAACAATTTCTCCTTGTACGATACAAAGTTAAATCTATTAACAATAATTAAATTTAATAAATAAAAGTTTAATACCATTCTTGAAATTCAGTTTCATCAAAGTTGCACCCAGCGTTCTGTATAGTCCCAGAGTTGATGCATTGTAGTATCTTTGATATCTTGGCTACTTGCAAAGTGCTCTCAGGAAGTCTGTAAAAATGCCTATGTACACGAATGTCATTCCCCTGAAAGGTGGCCATGAAATCCTGCTCAAATTCTCTCAGATTAAGCACTTGTGCTAGAGCGGCAAGCTGTTTTCTGAATGCTGTTGATGTCATTGTCTCTGGATGTTTGCACGACGGGCATTCTAAAGCCAATTGCCTAAGTGCATCACACCCCCTGTAAGGATGTTCTGAACTTCCTGGTCTAGCGAACAGAAACTTACTGGTCTTAACACCAGCTGCTTCTCTAAATTTAATGTGTGTCTTAATACTTGTAACCATTTTCTCTGTAAGAAGGACAGGTACTTTTTAGCTCACCTGAGCCATAGGCTCATGGTGAGCTATTGTGACCCGTCTTTGTCCGTCGTCCGTCAACAATTTCCTTTAAACAACCTCTTCTCCGAAACCACTTGATGGATTTTAACCAAATTTGTCCTGAAGCATCCTGGCACTGGTGTCTACAAAGTTGTTCAAATCATAGGGTCAAGGTCACTGCTGCTAAAAATAGAAATTCAGTCTTTGCTCAATTACTTGAGTTTGCTTAGGGTTATTGACTCCAAACTTGTTGTATGGGTAGCTTATATCAAAAGGCAGCTTTGGGTTGCTACCCAGGTGTCTGGTCAAGGTCGCTGTTGCTTAAAATAGAAATTCAGTCTTTGCTCAATTACTTGAGTTTGTTTAGGCCTATTGACTCTAAACATGGTGTATGGGTAGGTTATATCAAAAGGCAGCTTGGGGTTGCTACCCAGGTGTCTGTGATCAAGGTCAATGTCACTGTTGCTAAAAATAGAAATTCAGTTTCTGCTTAATAACTTTTTGAGTTTGCTTTGGCATATTGACTCCAAACTTGATTTATGGGTAGTTTATATCAAAAGGCAGCTTGGGGTTGCTACCCAGGTGTCTGTGATTAAGGTCAAGGCCACTGTAACTAAAAATAGAAATTCAGTTTCCACTTAATAATTTGAGTTTGCTTTGGTTTTTTACTCCACACTTGGTGTATGAGTAGCTTATATCAAGAGGCAGCTTGGGATTGCTACCCAGGTGTCTCTGATCAAGGGTAAGGTCACTGTTGCTAAAAATAGAAATTCACTTTCCACTTAATAACTTGAGTTTGCTTTGGCATATTGACTCCAAAGTTGGTATATGGGTAGCTTATAACAAGAGACAAATACGGATTGCTACCCACATGTCTGTGATCTAGGTCAAGGTCACTGTTGCTAAAAATGAAAAATCAGTTTCTGGTTAATAACTTAAGTTTCATACTCAGGTGAGCGATTCAGCCTGCTCAGTTACACAATCTGGACCATTGTCAGCCTTCACAGTTACACAATCTGGACCATTGTCAGCCTGCTCAGTTACACAATCTGGACCATTGTCAGCCTGCCCGGTTACACAATCTGGACAATTGTCAGCCTGCCCAGTTATACAATCTGGATCAGAGTCATCCTTCTCAGTTGATCAGTTACACAATCTGGACCATTGTCAGCCTGCTCAGTTACACAATCTGGACCATTGTCAGCCTGCTCAGTTACACAATCTGGACCATTGTCAGCTGGCTCAGTTCAGTATCTGGATCATTGTCAGCCTGCTCAGTAACACAATCTGGATAATTGTCACACTGCATAGTTACACAATCTGGATCATTGTCAGCTGGCTCAGTTACACAATCTGGATCATTGTCAGCCTGCGCAGTTACACAATCTGTTAGTATTGTTCACACGATTTTGTACATCTTCATGTTATAATTTCATGTGTATTAACCTGACACAAGTTTGTGAACATTTCATACTATCACTAGCTTTGCCATTACCAAGCATCTTATGCCCACCAATGATTTTTACTAAGAATATGGTTCACATTTTTATATTATCCTATGTATTAGATAATAGAACATCTTAAAGGTGCCTGGTCACGTGTTAGGACAAAAATATTAAATGTTTTTAAATATCAAAGTTTACATTTTAAACAGTAGAAGACCTGTAAACATAGTAAATGTGATTTACCGGTAATACTTGCGCAGTCAACATACAAGTGATTAATTAAAGCTGAAGTTGTTATAGCATTACTAATGCAGTAAAATTCATTTACAACATGTCCTAACATGTACTGATTAGTCCAAAAATTCGAAAAAATTCATTCCTGTTTGGTCATTTATAGGTATTACAGTTTAGTACAATTAATATTAACCACATCACAAACATTTAAGTATTCCACTCTGAACTGTGAATAGGCAGCTTTAAGATTGGACAAAATAGAAAAGTTAAACGGTTTTGAGAGACAAAACTAACCACCAACAGAGATATAAATTAACACTCGATCAGTGCGACCAGATTTAAAGCTGGTCGAGTCAATTTTCTACTATAGTCACACGACAGGCGAAGGCTTTGGATTCTTCTAATGTCAATATTCTGGGTTTCCGAGACTTGCTTATTAAATATTAATATGCACAATGTCACTTAAATCGACCAATTAAATTCAGTGATACGTACTTCAACCAATCTTCATACACAGATCATTTACTTTGTCATCAACTATGGCTGCACCCATAAAAATACATCACTAGTACATGTATGTGGAGATTTATTGAAGCAATCCTTGTCTGATCAATAACACAATATATCTGTTAAAATGTTGGCATTTGCAGGGCAAACATATTTGACAACTCCTCTTATTTATATTTCCTGCACATTGGTGATTTGGAAAAGAAAGATTGTGTTGACTGAGAAAAGCGAATAGCAGCGATGCTCTTGTTTTTGCATATTGAACATAAATGGATATTTTATCCAAAAGCATAAGCTTGTTTAAAAAAAAGCACATAAAAGTATCACAAAATAAAAATAGGCATATGTGCTATATTTTCCAGGTTCTAAAGTATACTGTGATATCATTTTATTTAGCGATGGCTTAATTTTCGCGTATTTCGCGCTCGGGCCAGTGCGCGAATTTAAAACCTAAGCTAAAATTTAACCAAAAAGTTCCACATACGTATCCGAAACGTGCTATGTCCAAATGAACCTACACTTTATATATAGTTGCCCGTATCGCTATATTATATGAATTTGAAGTATCGAATAATTATGTTAATAAAGAAAATAAAGTTAGTTATAACTGTCGAATTTCTGTTATATGTTTAGTGTTACTTCAAAACTTAAATTACAATTTAGTCCGCGCATTTAGGTCAGGTCACGTTTTACCAAACAGTATAGTTGTCATCTCATTTTTAATTTACCAACACTTTTTTGAGTAACTGTTTCGCAATTAATTGACACTTCATACCATAAACGGGTACGAATTTTAACTTGCCAATGATGATATGAATGGTCCAGATAGATGGATTAAACGGGTCCCGTGTCAGTTAGCGGCGCCGAATAAACAGCGGTCCGATAATTGACTAACAGAGGAAGTGATAATTGACAGAGGGCCAACTGACACATGATTAGCTCGCGTGTTCAAATAAACAAAAGGTATTGATAACGGGTCAGTAAAATATCGATAATCCTTTTTTGGAAAAATTGCATTTGCGCGAATTTACGTCCGCGCGAAACAGTCTTTTTCGGCGATTGCGCGAAATTTCGTGCCAGCGAAATTAAATGATACCACAGTAGTAACAATGATGTCAAAATATGTCATCAAAGACATCTTTTCTTGTGGAGTCAGTTTTTTTTTAGGGATTGGGGATGCGGCCCTAGCCTGTCAGGAGGGGGAAATTAACGCGTGAATTTTCATTTTTTGTGGAAAATAGCATACTTATATTGTTTAATTATTGGGAATAGTATTGCTATTACTTTAACAAATACAATGATTTAAAACAAACAATGCCATGTTTTTTAATCAGTATTCAGATAACACATCAAAACATTTTGAATTTCAAGAATTTCTGGATCACTAATATCAAGAGCCTGAGATATCTCAACCATGGAGGCATCATCACATTGGCTGGTCAACTCTGTTAATGGAGCCTGAGGCTGAGCAGAGCTCTCTTGCGCATCTTGGGAAGCCAAAGGGCTGGGACTCGATTGTGATTGACTTGTAACCCCCCCCCCCCTTGTTCAGTAGCTGCTTTGTTAAAATATTGAAGAATTGATTTGCTATCGCCCGTTTGCTTTGGTTTTTTCTGGTAACTTCGCCAATTATGCGACATTTTGGTCGTTATGATGCAGTCGTAAAGAAGTCGTTTATATTTCGTAAAACGCACGTGGACAAGTAAGTCGTTAAAATAAACATATATTCTTAATTTCTACAAAAATCTCCGAGATTCTCGATGATTTTAATCGATTAATTCGTCAAAAATTTCGTATTTTGAAAAGTTTTTTTCTAAAACAGATCGGAAAAACCGTAACTACGACAAGCATAGACTCTTGCACAGTCAGTAAGTACTTAGTAAGTAAAGTAGACACCCGCTGTGAAACAGTCAACGAAAAGCTTATAACGATCGCAGTTGTCGTAAAAGTTTCCTCGCAAAACAGATTGTTGACAATCGTCGCTTTTTTCCGTATTTTCGGAGGGGAAAATCACATTTTTGGGGGAATTTTTCGTCTCGGAAAGGGAAAAGAATTTACCTATTTTGCTTGGGGATGACGCCGTATTTCGGCGTCTGTTATATAAGGAAAAAAAAACCTGGGAGTGCATCATATTTATTTTGTTTTATCAACCAGCTTACTTTTTACATAATGATATATGCATAATTGTTTAAATTTAATATATCAATACCAAGCTCTTCCATTGGATCTATTTCGTCCATGTTCTTCCCATTTACGCGTGAGATTTTTCCAATGTTCAGGGCATGTAGAACTTTTGATATTTTTGTAATCTCTAGGGTACTACTCTGTGGTAGTCTATAATATTCTCTGTGGAAATTGAGGTCATGTCCCGTAAATTTTGCAAGAATATCTTGATCATTTGACTCAAGATTTAGCTGTTGTGAAAGTGTTGCCAGTTGTTTTCTTAGTGATGTTAATTTTATGGCCTCTGGATTTTTTAGGCCTGCTTCATACGCATACTTTCTCAAAGCATCTGTGCCACTAAAGGGGATGTCTTGAATTTGTTGTCTGGAACACATTATGTGGTATCTTCTTTCTTGACATCAAAATACCCATATTTTCTTCATTGCTTTGGTCAACAGTATTGCTACTTTTTGACCTTTCTTCCTTGTTTCAAATAGTAACAACTTACTTGTAGGGACTTCCTGTGTCCAGTTCCACGGGTGTTATAGTTATCGTTACTAAACAAGGTCAGATGAATCACAAACTAGTGAGATTTTTTTTTGTGAGGACAAGAACTCTCTTTTTTGTGAGGACAAGAACTCCCTCAAGTTCACAGTATTAAAGAGGACACAGCCTGTGGAATGACAACTGTCTCAGAAGTTGCTAATCCAAGGATGGCTCCTATAATTTGTAATTGCAATGAAAAAAATATCATCGCCAGACTTTTTCATCTGGTTAGATAATGAGAAAGTATTTTCTAGCCACTGTAACTCCACTATCAGTGATATATCAGTCCGGAGGAAGCATTTTTGTGTCGCCTGCGATAGCAGGTAGACACAAAGGGATCCTATTGTCCGGCGGCGACGGCGGCGTCAGCGTCGTCCGGTAGTCCCCCAACTTTAACCTGAAACTTAATGTTGCCTATAACTTTGAAAGTACTTGTCCTATTCACTTCATACTTGGAATATATCATCAGCATGAACCATGCCATCTGTGACGACAAGAGTGATTACTCCAGTTTCAATATTTTTGGAGTTATGCCCCTTTCAAATGCAACTTTAACCTGAAACTTAATGTTGCCGATAACTTTGAAAGTACTTGTCCTATTCACTTCTGTATAACTATATCCGAGTTATATATACTTGGAATATATCATCAGCATGAACCATGCCATCTGTGACGACAAGAGTGATAACTCCAGTTTCAATATTTTATGAGTTATGTCCCTTTCAAATGCAAGTTTAACATGAAACTTAATGTTGCCTGTAAAATGGAAAGTACTTGTTCAATTAATTCACTTAATACTTTGAATAACTCATCTGCATTTACAAACCAATTTTTGAAGATGATAACTCAGGTTTTACCATTATTTTAGTTATTCTCTTTTAAATGCAATTTAGATGATACTTGCGTTCTGTGGTGAAGTATTGAAATCAACTTAAATAAAATATTTTTATTATATATGATTAAACATAGGCCCACATTTCAACTTTTTCCATGCAGGCGACACATGTGTTCCGCGGAACACAACATTCTAGTTATTTATTACTTGTGGACATACACAAGGATCTGTCGTTTTATTCGTACATAAATGGATGGATGAGCATGCTACTGGTCTTCATTGGTGGCAATGCAGAAAAAAAAATGATTCCAGCAGGGAAAGGGTAATGGCTTGATAATGACGAACTAAAAGTAATAATGATGTGCTCAAATTAGAATAGTTGAACTTGTATACATGTTATATTCAAGTGATTTCATCCTTTGATTTCATTATGCAATTATTGCTTTCATGGGCAATTCCTTTTTGGTCAACCTTATTTTAATACTGTTTGCATTTCCAAGTTTTAAAAATATAATGTTTCCAGCTGGTTAAAGAGTCATTTTCAATCAGACATATACAGAGAAAAACAAATAAAAAAACTGTCAACATTTTATTTCTGCTCTTGCTAATGTGCATAAGAACATTGAACTCGTACTGATAAAGCTGCATTGTGCATACTGTGACAAAAGACAGCGAAATTTAAGTAGGTGGCCAAGGACAATCACTCGCCCGAGTACCACTGCTTTAGGCCATGTGGTGTTGGTATTTTTTTCTCAATAGCCATCGATTTAACAAGTAGCCCCTCCACCAATTTAACCCTGGTATCATGATTTAGACAAACATGAAACAAAATTTACAAATCTTAACTGATAAGAAGATTTTTAAAATTTAACTGTAGAAGTCCATGTGCCATTTAATTTTGACCCTTGGGTCATGATTTGAAAAAAATGGGGCCACTAAGCTATGTTATAAACCAAATATAAAAGCCCTAGGCCTTGCTGTATTTGACAATAAAGTTTTTTCCTTATGGTTGCCTTTTGCAAGTAATTCAATTCTTCGACAAAATTCGAAAGAAGACTAGGAAAACCCATGTTAAGTTTAATCCACTTTGGCCAAGCAGTCAAAGAGATCTAGTTTGAATAAAGTTACTGGTAGAGAGATGGGGAATTAAAGATGAGGTAAGCAAATGAAATATTCAAGTCAAAGTAATGCTAAGCAGTACTGAGTCTGATCTATAATTCACATATCTTTTAAAGTAAAAGTCTTAAAAGCAGACATGATACAGTATATCAAAAATAGCACAAATGATGCAGTATGTCAAAAATAGCACACATGATGCAGTATCCCCTTGGGGAGTTTGTGGTCGAGGAAATTACAACTAAACTTCACCTCACCTTACAGGCAAGTCTTGTTTAATTGTATAATTTCATCTCCCGCATAACTCCCCAATGGGGCCCCATGGAGATTTTAGAACTGATCCTTCGTAAAATCAATATTATCAATAAATAACCACAACTTTGATAACAGATTATCATTTATACTTGCACTGATAAAATCTGCTAATTGTTTTCATTATTATTATTATTTTATCATTTATAATAAAATGCCATCTTGAAATGCTACTTCTGTTTTAATTGGTTTATTGTAGTATTTACCAAATGTTTTCGCATTGGTCCAACCTGCCGTTTTTAGAATGCATTCTAACGGAACTCCCTGTAATTTTGCCATAGAAGTGGATGCTGCCCTTACGCTATGAGGTGCAAATTCATTGCCCACTACAGCTTTTGTCATTGTGAGTTTAACCCACCTAGAAATTGTGCTCCTTGTAACTGCCTTGTATGTTCTGTGCGTTCCAAATATTCTTGTTATACTTGAACAATGCACAGTGACTTATTTTTAGCTCGACTATTCAAAGAATAGGGGAGCTTTCCTACTCGTCCCGGTGTCGGCGTTGGCGTCCTTTAAACAAAATATGCACTTTGGTCCATAACTTTTTTGATGTCGGCAAAGTCTGCCCCAAACAGTTTATCAGCCGTTGGTGGTGCCTCACAAATCGCTTTGTACGTTGCTGAATTTCCTTGGGAATTTTTTTCCGCTCTAACAGCATTGATAGTCTTGATTGTTAGACAGGCAATTTTTACTGCATCCATCAGGTGCTTCTGCACTTTATCTTGATCCTTGTTCTTTACTCGTAAGACGGGCACCAGATTAAAATTGTAATTTGATATTTCCGCTGATGGAGATAGTCATCACATCATTTTTTGTTACCTGCAGGTTGACTACATTAAATTTTGCTGGGCGTTTGTACAGGTCTTTGAAATCTTTCCGTTTGTCGCCTTATGCATTATCTTTCTTCCCCCTCAGGCCTTTATCCACGATTTCTTGTTACACATATTTAATAAACATAATAAATGGAACATTCAATGCAATATTTATACTTATAATAGTAAATATAATAATATTTATTGGCATACAAAATGATGTTCTCTAATTCAGAGCCAGTTTTAACCCGTTAACAAAATCAGATTTCAACCAACAAAAGATGCATGCCAAAGCAACAGTGAAGTAAGGCTGACAAGTAGAAGTCCTGTAAAGTTATAATTATTTTTTTGCATTTAACAGTTTGGATGTAAGCTGTTCTCTCTTCTTTTGGAGCCATTTGAATATTGCCCAGATTTGGAACTTGATGTTCCTGCGTTTAAGGTATGACCATCCTAATGAATACCTATATCAAGAAGAGTATCCAAGGGAGGTAACTATAGTAGTAAGTTAGAATAGATTTCTATCACCCAGGAGGACCGGGGTTCAAATCCCACTGGAACCTAATTTTTTTTGTAAGCCTAGAGCTTAAATAATTGGCATATTTCTTTTTTTTCCTGTATAATTCTGTCATTGAATATAAAATTCCCATGATTTAAACTAAAATAAGCAAAATAATCAAGATTAAAGGGGTTTTCGCTATCAGAATAGTGTTTATTCAAGTCATCAATTTGAAAATTTCTAAAACTGGACGGTAAACTTCTCTGAAATTTTGTATAAATTTTGTTTAAGGTATATAGTTAAAAAATGGTAAATTTTTGTATATTGCACCAATCAGGATTTTGCACAATTTTCATTAATTTAGTCTCGTGAAATATAAAAAAATGCATTTTTAAAATTTATTTGGTCAAAAAATGTCATTTTAAGATAAATTATGTATTTATATATTATATCTTAAATTGGTTTAGTGAAATATAACATATTTTGGATAAACTGTAAAAAATAAGGGTTGAATTTATCAATAACAAAAAAAATTTGTAACCGATTAAAGAATTTTGATACTTTCACGTTTTTTCTCACTTTTTTAAATAAAAAAAGCTAAAAATCTCAAAAACTACACGGTGAAAATCATTAAAATTTTGCATACAAGTCAGTGGTATGAAGCAGTTGATGAAAAAATAATCAGATGTTGGATTCTTAATAGTGCCCATTAGGATGGTCATACCTTAAGAGTGATCTTTTAATACCTCAGCTTTAGTAGGTGGATTGCTGGAAATTCAACATTTGTAAGAAGATACTTCGCTATAGCATCCCTCTCGTTTTTTTCCATTTTGTTCTTGTAGATCCCTTGGCCTTTGATTTGCCTTACAAGAAGATAAAATTTGATAACAGAACTCATGGTATATCATAGTTAAAGCAGTGAAGAAACAAAGTTACTTCAGATATTACTCTTTGTGAGAGTATCGCTTGTACTGAAAATTTCATAAATTCTGACCCATCCCTTAACTTAGCAGATTGAACTATTTACTAGACAGTTATGGAATATATGACTTACAAAGCAATTTAATAGTGTTCACACCATGTTTTACTTCGAAAAGTTAAGCTTAATAAGTGCTTTACCTATCAAACATATTTTTCTCCATCTGGGAAAGGCTATTGAAGACCTCCTGATTGGTGGTTTCTTTCCAATCCGGACAGCTGTTGTTTTTCTGCCTATTTTGGGAAAAGGAGTCTGGACATTTTGGGAAATTTTTATCGACAAAAATGCCCATTTTGGGAATTTTCACATCGATAAAATTGTCCATTTTGGGAAATTTCAATATGCATTTATTTAGCTTAAATGAGTCGATTTTTACATTACCAATATACTTTTACCAGCTTTTTGGTCTTTATTCAAACAAACATTGCAAAACTCGTAACTTGTTAGCCAACTGTTATCAGAAATAATTTTCTCATTTAAGTTATTCATTATATGAAATTGAAATTCTTTATAAAATAGTGAAACTGTAGCAAATTTATTGGTTATTTTAGAGTATTAACTAAAAAGTCCAGATAAACGTTAGTTTTTATTGTAGCACTTATTGTTGTGCAAAGCCATCATAGTCGCGAAAATACATTACAAAAAGAATTAAGTGTCTTAACGAATCATATTATAATGCATCTTCTGCAGTTAAGGGTACCTTCTGTAATGTTTTGCAAAATAGTTCTAAATTTATTGATATATTCAATAGTTGTAATGTTAAAAGAAGTCCAGAAAATACTCATGCTTACAGTTAAATCAGGGTCACTGAACGCTTGCAATTTCTAGATAAACGGTTGTCAATCTTCTATTACCTGTGTAATTTGATATACCGTATTCGGTTGTGTATACCGCGCACATTTTAACCTCCCGAAATGCGCGCGGATCGTGGGTGCGCGTTATACATCCGATAAATGTTTTCTGTATTTTTCTTCACTTAAATTTCGCCGGAAAACAAAGCGCAGTGATCAGCAAGAACGTCTGAATTTTAGTACGAAACGAGCCGTCGACATATGACGATTCTACACAGAGTTACAGTAAAACGTTTTGTAGTTATTTAAAGAAACAAACTATTAAAGTTGAGGAAAGATCTTACAAAAAAGACATCGTTTTTTTTTAAATTAAACTAACACCGAAAATCGGCCGCCATTTGTTGTTCAAATTTATACCGGAAGCGGAAGTACATTATAAAACAATCACAAATGCCGTTGTCATCTCGTTCAATATTTTACTTCGACACAAATAGGTCAGATCGGCGCCGAATTTTCTTACGTTCGCGGCGATAATTCTCATTCGCGCCGATTTTGTTTTACTGTCTATTGTTTATTTAAGATTTTCTTTACTTTCTAATATTTTATTTCAACACAAATAGGTCAGATCGGCGCCAAATTTTCTTACGTTCGCGCCGATTTTTGATGCGCGTTATACATCCGAAATCGGCTTTTCCGTCGATTTTTTAGCTCACCTGAGCCATAGGCTCATGGTGAGCTTTTGTGACCCGTCTTTGTCCGGCGTCCGTCGTCCGTCGTCCGTCAACAATTTCCTTTAAACAACATCTCCTCTGAAACCACTTGATGCATTTTAACCAAATTTGTCCTGAAGCATCCTGGCACTGATATCTACAAAAGTTGTCCAAATCATGACCACAGGGTCAAGGTCAAGGTCACTGCTGCTAAAAATAGAAATTCAGTCTTTGCTCAATTACTTGAGTTTGCTTAGGGTTATTGACTCCAAACTTGGTTTATGGGTAGCTTATATCAAATGGCAGCTTGGGGTTGCTACCCAGGTGTCTGTGATCAAGGTCAAGGTCACTGTTACTAAAAATAGAAATTCAGTCTTTGCTCAATTACTTGAGTTTGCTTACGCCTATTGACTCCAAACTTGGTGTATGGGTAGCTTATATCAAAAGGCAGCTTGGAGTTGCTACCCAGGTGTCTGTGATCAAGGTCAAGGTCACTGTTGCTAAAAATAGAAATTCAGTCTTTGCTCAATTACTTGAGTTTGCTTAGGCCTATTGACTCTAAACTTGGTGTATGGGTAGCTTATATCAAAAGGCAGCTTGGGGTTGCTACCCAGGTGTCTGTGATCAAGGTCAAGGTCACTGTTGGTAAAAAAAGAAATTCAGTCTTTGCTCAAATACTTGAGTTTGCTTAGGCCTATAGAGGTCTTTCACATTGTTGTGCGCATGCGTCGTACGCCACGTTAGGTGCGGAAAATATTGGTTTTATCCTAAACCGACAAGTGAGGGGGCATTTAACTGTGTCATTGCTAACAGAATGAACAGACTTGATCACGGTGTCGTCTTAAAGCTAATGAAAAATTATAATAATAATTATAATAAAGCATAATAAATTCGAGTTTTAGAATTTCCGAATATAATAGGCTTAAAACGTAGTGTCGGCAAGATTTGACTGTGAAAAGCGTAAAACAATCAAAGACGTGGTTGCCACTTTGAATCGGGAAGTCTTATATGAAGACAAATACATTGTGGATTACACGTTACTGTATATTTTCCACAGACACATAAATAAGCGTATCGAGTTTTTCTGACAAAATGCGTTTACTTCAAGAAATATATTTTATGTTACACGATCTCTCTAAATTGGAGGTAAACGGATGAATGCAGCAATGTATTGTCGTTGTATTCAACGCCCGTTAAGCTTATTAAGTTATTCATGCTATTATAAACATCCTTTTCATATAAAATCGTCAGCCACAGTCAATAGACATTAGTTTAAGTCGCATTTCATTATCTACGTGTTACGGAAATGATGTAGAAAGAAGATAAAATGTCCGCAGACCTCCAAAATCTCAGGATTTTATCTGAAATCTCCGGACCGCAGGGATCTTCTCTGGATCTAAGGATTTTCAGGCAAAATCTCAGGATTTAAAAATATTGAAAAGGATAATTAATGAAACATAAATTTAACTGAATTTAGAATGGGTTTTACAATTATATTAATTAATATTAAGAAACTTGATCTTGGTCACGGCTCAAAAATTTCCGGTTTATTGAGATATTACGTGATTGTGACACGCTGCCTCGGGCACACATGTACACAACAGCTAAGTGTCATAAAACTAAACTCGGACCTGAATATCGCAGTCCCGTTCATTTGTTTTGGTCCATGGTCATTTTGATTTTAAACAGAAATGAAAATATTATCATTTAAAACCTTCAGCGACAACAATTACAAACTTCAACATCAAAATAGTTTTTATAAAAAAAAACTCTCTGGATTTTTTTAAATAGGTTTTGGTTGGCCTGCCGTCCGGCAATATTCGCTTGGTTCAATTAATTAAACGATTTCTCGGGTTGTAGCTGGAATCATCCTATTTTTTAAATACGTAATATAATTTCTCAAAAGCAAAACACGCAAAACACATATCAACCTAGTCGCCGACGAGCTACATAAGAATATAATTATGTCTCATTCCACTATAAATTATAGCGTTACAAAAAATGCCGTAAAACGGTAAAATGTCCGATAATGTTCGTCTGAATTGTCAATTATACAGATTTTTTTAGTAAACACAATTCACGTGAGTATTTTCATAAAAAAACAACAAACAAATCCGTTGGATACTCGCGTCCTGAAATACCGCGATAAATAATGTTTAAAATGCGCATAAACTTTCTAGATGTGCTTGTAAATGATCATAATGTTTTGGGTTTTTTTTTCATTCTTCATTGTTTGACTGAACTTACTTATTTATAAATTTGAAATGAATAATCAACATTTTCTTAATTTCTTTAATCACTTAGTCATATTAACAATAGTAAACTATGCCCCCTCGCGTGCATTTATCGACTAAATATGCTCTTCAATTTTAGAGAGCGCTAAGGGGAGGTAATAATGTGAAAGAACTCCAAACTTGGTTTGTGGGTAGCTTATATCAAAAGGCAGCTTGGGGTTGCTACCCAGGTGTCTGTGATTAAGGTCAAGGTCACTGTTCTTAAAAATAGAAATGCAGTTTCTACTTAATTATTTGAGATTGCTTTGGCCTATTGACTCCAAACTTGGTATATGGATAGCTTATATCTAGAGGCAGTTTGGGGTTGCTACACAGGTGTCTGTGATTAAGGTCAAGGTCACTGTTACTAAAAATAGAAATTCAGTTTCTACTTAATTACTTGAGATTGCTTTGGCCTATTGACTCTAAACTTGGTATATGGATAGCTTTAATTGAGAGGCAACTTGGGAAAGCTACCTACATGTCAGTGATCAAGGTCAAGGTCACTGTTGCTTAAAATAGAAATTCAGTTTCCACTTAATAACTTGAGTTTGCTTTGGTTTTTTGACTCCACACTTGGTGTATGAGTAGCTTATATTAAGAGGCAGCTTGGGATTGCTACCCAGGTATCTCTGATCAAGGTAAAGGTCACTGTTGCTAAAAATAGAAATTCAATTTCCACTTAATAACTTGAGTTTGCTTTGGCATATTGACTCCAAACTTGGTATATGGGTAGCTTATAACAAGAGACAAATTGGGATTGCTACCCACATGTCTGTGATCAAGGTCAAGGTCACTGTTGTTTAAAAATAAAAATTCAGTTTCTGGTTAATAACTTGAGTTTCATACTCAGGTGAGCGATTCAGGGCCATCATGGCCCTCTTGTTTACCAAAATTATGGTTGCGCGTTATACATCAATGCGCGTTATGCACAACGGAATAGGTATTTTATTCGTTTTTTGCCGAAATTTCGGAAATAAAATATGTTTTCAATTGGGAAAAATGACAACTGGATATGATTGGGAACAGGGCCGTTTGCTTTGGGAACACCTCCGTTTTCCGGAGGCGCAGACAGTGCTGAAAAACCCCTGGCTGACATTAACAGTTTAGATGCTTCTGCTCTCCTACGCTTGTTGAAAACAAGTATTCGTGCTAACAGTACCTCTGCAAGCTCTCTCCAGCAGTCGTAAGAAAAGAAATCTGTTTGAGACGTAAGATACTGAATTATGCATCTTTCAGCTTCTTCAAGTCTTCTGTCAAAGGTAGCACTTCACCGTTATTAAAATTGTTGGTTTTGAGGGTTGCAGATGCTACCGATGTCACCTAGTCTTTCCATTCAGCTTTAAGAAGTTTAAGAAATGTTTCAAATTCCTTTAGTCCTAATTCATCATCATTTCAAACACCAATTTTTATTCCCCGCCGCATAGCGGCTGGGGGATATAGGAATGGTCTTCATCCGACCGTCCGTCTGTCCTTCCAATAGTCCGTCCGTCGCGAAAACTTAACGTTGGCTATAACTTTGCCATTTCTTAATATTTCTTCATGAAACTTTCAAATAATATTGCTTATGACAAGACGCTCATGATGATGCCTAATTCTTTAGGTCAAGGTCACATTTGGGGGAGTTAGGCCCCTTTTTGTACTTACATTTTGACACGAAAACTTAACGTTGGCTATAACTTTGCCATTTCTCAATATTTCTTCCTGAAACTTTCAAATTATATTGCTTATGACAGCTCGCTCATGGTGATGCAAAATTCTTTAGGTCAAGGTCACATTTGATAGAGTTTGGCCCCTTTTTGTACTTAGATTTTGACACGAAAATTAACATTGGCTATAACTTTGCCATTTATCAATATTTCTTTATGAAAATTTCTAATTATATTGATTATGACAACACGATCATGATGATGCCAAATTCTTTAGGTCAAGGTCACATTTGATGTAGTTAGGCCCCTTTTTGAACATGGATTTTAACACAAAAACTTAATGTTGGCAATAACTTTGCCATTTCTTAATATCTCTTAATGAAACTTTCAAATTATATTGCTTATGACAACACACTCATGATGATGATGAATTCTTTAGGTTAACTTGGCATTTGATGGAGTTGCGCCCCTTTTTGTACTTGGATTTTTATATGATAACATAACATTGGCCATAACTGCGATTTCTCAATATTTCTTCATGAAACTTAATAATTATATTGCTCAAGACAACACACTCGTGATGATAAGTTTTTTCGGTCAAGATGGAGTTATGCCCCTTTTTGTACTTGCATTTTTCTTCCAACATGGTACCCAAGGGCGACACAAGTGTTCAACTGAACACCCATCTAGTTTTATTTTAAAGTTATTTGCTAAATATTTTCATTTTTTCCAATATAAATCGATAAACAACTTTTGTCCCCCGCGTTGGGGCCAATTTTCAACCCACGGACATAGTTTGATTGGTAGAAAACCACTAGATGATGCTAAATGCCAATTTGTACCCATAGTGGTTTTTACATTGTTCACTTGCTTTTCTGAAACAAATTCCAAACTTTTTTTTCACGTTTTCCAAGATCTCCTTTGCAAAGTCCCATTGTTTGCTTTGCTTTCATCAATAGCCCGTAGGCAATCTTGTCTTCCGGGTGTCGTCTTACTACTTAAATGTTCTTTGAAGTAAATTTGTACTTCTGCCAGTTCTTCTGTAGTCCACTTCTGGCGCGTAGAAATTGCTGATATTTTTTTAAATAATAACAACTAAAGATCGAGTACATTGGTTAAACTTAGATGGGCTCAAAGGACGTTACGCATTTTTCATTGCATGCTGTTTTAATGTTTACTCAAATGAATCGGCTCTAGTGACTTCTACTCGTTCTAAAAGCACATTTTTGTAAGATGAAGTTACTGTAACTTAGCAACTGCCTACTTTTTCTCACTAGCAATATTTTTCGACCTCAGTGGGATAAGCACTCACGGCGATGAGAGGCCATGGTTGACAAGCGCAAGGCTCTAACCACCTGACCACAAAGCATTTTGGGAAATCTGGCCAGTGGCATAACATTTCCAAGTAGAAGGCACATAATTTTAATGAACAATAAATGTTAAAAACCACAATGTGTTGGGGATATATTGTTAGTGAGGACTATTTGTGGGGTGCTCACCTTTTCGTTTTTTTTTATACTTCCGGTTCACCATCATTGTCATCAAGAAAGTCGTATTCATAAAAGGTCTCATCTGAAGCAAATTTTAACCCTTTCATTTAATACACATAACAATTAATGTAATATCTGTATGATATACTTTACAGTCATTCCACACTAAGGTTAGCACATGTAACCCTGTCAGCTGAAACAATAAAGTTTATGAAATGTAAAGAGCAACTATTTAAATAAGAGGAACTTTTTGAAAGCAGTTACCTTTTTTTATGCCCCCGAAGGGAGGCATATAGTAATCTGACTGTCCGTCCGTCCGAAATAATCTTTTCCACTGTTATTCTGGCTGGAGGGATTTCTTTGAAACTTCACAGGAGTGTTGGTCACCAAGCCTAGTTGTGCTTATTATAAGGATTTTCTGCTCGGATTATTGGCTGAGTTATGGCCCTTTTTAGCAAAATCTTGTGCTAGCTTCTTCTCCGTAACCGCTTGAGGGATTTCATTGAAACTTCACAGCAGTGTTTGTAACCAAGCCTAGATGTGCATAGCTTAAGGAATTTCTGGTCGGATTAATTTTGGCCGAGTTATGGGCCTTTTCACCTAACCCTAAACCCTAACCCTAACATCTTTAATTTTTCTTTTAAATTCTGTTTTTAACCTTTTATTAGCTCACCTGTCACATAGTGACAGGGTGAGCTTTTGTGATCACCCTTCGTCCGTCGTCCGTCCGTCGTTTGTTCACAATTGTTGTCCGCACTCCAGCGGTCATAATTTTTATCCGATCTTCAAACTTGGTCAGAATGTTTATCTCATTGATATCTAGATCAAGTTCGAAACTGGGTTATGTGACCTTGAAATCTAGGTCACTAAGTCAAATTATAGAAAAATCTTGTCCGCACTCTAGCAGTCTCAATTTTGGCGTGATCTTCTTTAAACTTGGTCAGAATGTTTATCTCAATGATATCTAGATCAAGTTTGTACCTGGGTCATGTGACCCTTAAAACTAGGTCAGTAGGTCAATTTAAAATAAAAAGCTTGTCTGCATTGTATAGGTCATAATTTTGGTCCGATCTTTCTGAAACTTTGTCAGAATGTATATCTCATTGATATCTAGGTCAAGTTTGAAACTGGGTCATGTGACCTTGAAATCTAGGTCACTAGGTCAAATTATATAAAAATCTTGTCTGCACTCTAGTGGTCTTCATTTTGGTGCAATCTTCTTTAAACTTCGTCAGAATGTTTATCTCAATGATACCTAGATCAAGTTTGTACCTGGGTCATGTGACCCTTAAAACTAGGTCAGTAGTTCAAATTAAAGAAAAAGCTTGTCTGCACTCTAGAAGTCTTAATTTTGGTTGGATCTTCTTCAAGCTTTGTCAGAAAGTATATTTCGATGATATCTAGGTCATGTTTGAAACTGGGTCATGTGACTTTGAAATCTAGGTCACTAGGTCAAATTATATTAAAATCTTGTCTGCACTCTAGCGGTCTTAACTTTGGTCCGATCTTCTTCAAACTTGGTCAGAATGTTTATCTCAGTGATATCTAGGTCAAGTTATACAGGTGAGCGATTTAGGGCCAATTGGCCCTCTTGTTTTTTACAGTTATCAACCAGATTTTGAAACAAGCTTTATACGATCTTAAAATTCAATCTTTCCTGAACAATTTATGGTTCTTTAAGTCTTTTGTCAAAGGTAGCACTTCACCTTTATTAAACTTGTTGGTTTTGAGGGTTGCCAATGCTACTGATGTCACCAAGTCTTTCCATTCAGCTTTCAGAAGTTTAAGAAATGTTTCAGATTCCTTTAGTCTACATTCATCATCATTTCTTAGACAAACACCAATTTTAATTTCAGCAGCTTTCACCAAGTTATGTCCCATTCTAAGAACTAACCCTGGCTTGTCCAACCTATTATCATCTACTTCATTTTCATGTTGACCAGCTCACTGATGCACAGCTGTTAGAACATCATCAACATTTTTCCCACAAAGTAACTCATTTAAAGAATTTTGCTCTATTTTCATATTGTTAAATTCTATTTTCAGTCTTGCAAGCTGACATGCCCTTTGTGTAATCATTCTTCCTCCTAGATCCAAGTTTTTTCAATAATTTCAAGATTTTAATATCTCCTTCAATTTGTTTACCTACATCATCTTTTCTTGTGTTCAATTTATCCAATATATCATTGTTCTCTTGCTCTGAAGAGTAATCTGGCAGGACAGCAGCATTAAACATAATGCGGGCAGCTGCCTGGACATTCTTTACTTTAAAGTTTTTGTCAGGCTTAAATGGGCAGACTTTTGAATGTCTCCATAATTGTTTGCAAAGGAAGAATCCGAAACAGCCGGTACATAGTAGGAATTCGTCATTTTTTTTAGCTCACCAGAGCCGATGGCTCTGAGTGAGCTATTGTGATCAGAAGGGGACCAGATGTCCGTCGTCCGTCAACACGCGATAGAGGCCACAGTTTTCAGTGGTCTCTAGTCTCAGTTTTATTGTCTTTAGCCCTGATCTTGACCAAACCAGTCTCTAACTCTTTCCTACATATTTTTATGCAATGCCAACAGTGTAGATCCAGATCACCTGGCTCATTTATGTAGTCTGTTCAGGATTTGCACTGGTTGCATTTTAGTCAGAATTAACTGAACAAATAAAAAAGCTAACAGTGTAGATTTTGTTCATATGGTAGGGACATGCTGACTGATCTGGATCTACACTGATTGTCCTCGCAAAAAAGGTATATATATGGAGGAAAGGGTTAAGCATTTTTGTAGAAAAGGTTTACTCTACTAATTTCAAGCAAACTATTACCTCAAAAGAAAACAGAGAAAGAGTTCAATGCTCTGGTTGCTGGTCAGTGAATGACCTACTGAACTTTCCTGCTTAGATCTGTGTTATGCAATATTATGAACTTTGCTTTGGGAGTTTTTATAAGGTAAATTTTGTCATTTTCTATGGAAACTGACCAAATAAACATTCCTACTTTATAGCACTTTGAATATCAGACTTTTCTTAATATTTTATTCACTGTTTGCAACTACAACAAATTTAAAGCACATTCTTAAAATGTTCAGACTATATTAACCCTTTCCTTCATAGACACAACTTTATCATGTGTACAAACAGTGTAGATCTAGATCAGCCGGCACATACATGCCATCTTATCAGGATATACACTGTTTGCTTTTTGATTCATTAGGTTATTTCTGACCAAATGGGACCACTGCAGATCCTGATCAGATGGCACGAATGTGCCGGCTGATCTGGATCTACACTTGTCGCAGATGCGTAAAAATGGGTATATAACTATATATGGAGGAAAGGGCTAAAGAGAGGTCTCAGCTGTGTACAGTGTATGTAAACAAACTGGCAAATTAATAGGAGGTCTCAGAACTCGTGCATTTGATTTTTTTCTAAGACTAGTATCAGTTTTTGGCAGTCAGATGCTTGAGAATTGAGTATGGTCTCTAGTCTTAGTTTTATTGTCTTTGGCCCTGATCTTGACCAAACCAGTCTTTAAGCCTTACCTCCATATATACACATTTTTATGCTCCCGGGAGAAATTCGGGGGAGCATATTGTCGCCAGGTTGTCCGTCCATCAGTCCATCCGTCCTAAAGTATATCCCGCATTAGTTCGTTAACACTCTAGCGGTCACATTTTTGCCTCGATTGTTTTGAAACTTGGTCAGGATGTTTGTCCTAATGATTTCTCGGACAATTTCGAATATTGGGTCATCTGGGTACTAAAACTAGGTCACTGTTACCAAAAAATAGAATTTTCTTGTTGACACTCTTGCGGTCACATTTTTGCTCCGATTGTCATGAAAATTGGTCAGGATGTTTGTCCCAATGATTTCTTGGACCAGTTCAAATATGGGTCATCTTGGTCCAAAAACTACATTACTGTTACTAAAAATAGAATTCTCTTGTTAACACTCTTGCGGACACATTTTTGCTACGATTGTCATGAAACTTGGTCAGGATGTTTGTCCCAATGATTTCTTGAATAAGTTTGAATATGGGTCATCTGGGTCCAAAAACTAGGTCACTGTACTAAAAGTAGAATTATCTTGTGAACACTCTAGCGGTCACATTTTTGCTCCAATTGTCATGAAACTTGGTCAGGATGTCTGTCCCAGGATTTTCTCAGAGTTTGAATTTGGGTCATCTCGGTCCAAAAACTAGGTCTATGTTACTAAAAATAGAATTATCTTGTCATGGCTGTTTAATTGTTATTTCTCATTTGTTTTCAAAATAACTTGGCACAAATATTCACCATGCATGACAAGGTGGTGTTTCAAGTAAAATACCCATATCGCTTGGTCCAAGGTCAAGGTCACTGTTACTAAAAATAGTATTTTCATGTTAACTTTCTAGTCGTCACATTTTTGCTCCGACTGTCATGAAACATGGTCAGGATGTCTCTCCAAGTAATTACTCGGACGAGTTTGAATATGGGTCATCTGGGTCCAATTACTAGGTCACTGTTACAAAAAATAGTATCATCTTGTCTTTGGCTGGAAATTTGTTATTTCTCATTGGATTTCAAAATAACTTGGCACAAATGTTAAACATGACAAGGCAGTGTCTTGAGTACAATACCCATGCCGGTTGGTCCAAGGTCAAGGTCTATGTTGCTAAATATAGAATTTTCTTGTTAACATTCTAGTGGTCACATTTTTGCTCCGATTGTCATGAAACATGGTCATGATGTATGTCCCAGTAATTACTTTGACGAGTTCGAATATGGGTCATCTTGGGGCAAAAACTAGGTCACTGTTACTAAAAATAGAAAAATCTTGTCTTGGCTGTTTAGTTATTTCTCATTGGATTTCAAAATAACTTAGCACAAATGTTCACAGAGACAAGGCAGTGTGTCGAGTATAATACCCATGCCTGTTGGTCCAAGGTCAAGGTCACTGTTACTAAAAATTGATTTTTCTTGTTAACACCGTAGTGTTCACATTTTTGCTTCGATTGTCACAAAACTTGGTCAGGATGTATGTCCCAGTAATTACCTGGAACAATTTTGAATATGGGTCATCTGGGGTCAAAAACTAGGTCACTGTTACTAAAAATAGAAAAATTTTGCCTTTGCTGTAAAATTGTGATTTCTCATTGGATTTCAAAATAACTTAGCACAAATGTTCAAGGCTGTGTGTCGAGTACAATACCCATGCCTGTTGGTCCAAGGTCAAGATACTGTTACTAAAAATAGAATTTTCTTGTTATAGTTTTATAAAGCACCATTAATGTGTCCCCATAATTACCCTGATTATTTGCATTTATGTAATGGATTGAAGACTAGAGGCTTCTTGGGATTAAACACAAGTGTAACAGTATGAAATGCTATAATACACTAGCAAATGAAGTAGAGTTGTTATCTCATGAAATGTGAAAACACATCTTTGTGTGATGCTATAAGGCCCGTTTTTTTAATTTGTTGCAAAGTCAGCTGTGTATTTGTTATTTTCTTGAATAATTTTCTACCTTTCATGAATCCAAGAATCTGGTGAGCGATAGGGCTATTGGCCCTCTTGTTTACATTTGCATTTTGTCTCACAGGAATGATTCTGCCTCCACGTCCCTGAAGTACTTTGAGGTTATGTTTAAAGATACCAAGATTCCTGAGCCTCTGTAACAGCACTTGTTTTTGTAACCAGATGATGCCTGAACTCGAGCAACCTCTATTTCATCACTATGTTTATTGCCGCAATGTTCTGTGATTCTATGACTGAAAAGTTCACCGCATAATCCAGGCTAATTTTTTGTCGGCAAATAAACAAGGACATTATAATCCTGGTATTATAGTCCTCTATCACTCAGAATGACAAGGTCAAACAACAGCAATATGTATAATTACATTTATAGAACACAAACCCTCTAGAGGGTTGAATCATGCATATGAAATCATAATATCATAATATCAACATTTTGTCTCTTAGCCGACATATCCCATATATGAATTTGACCTGTGTCTAAGAACAAGTTCACTTGTAGATTAAATCAAAATTGAAGTTGATAAAGTGGTAACATAATTGTTGACGGAGGCACATGCACACTAAGCAACAAATAAAAAGTTATCCCAATAATCCATAAATATATGTAACACAACCTCTAGTACAGGTCACGTTTCCTGCAGAAGCCGAAGTGCAAGCTTCATGTGCATCACCTTCTCAGCTCGCTCTTGCTTTCGCCGTGTCTGCATTGGCCACTTGTTTTAACTCCTTTTATTTACACTGAAAAGCAAGGGTACTATATTCCTTACAATAAGTTTTGTATATTTGTTTTTTGGAATAATAAGGAATTTATTATTATTATTATTATTATTACAATTTACAATAGTGCTTTAACTTGAATAAAAGAGAGAAATTGCAAGCTGAATGATATCATTTATTGTCACTAATTGAAATTAACTCCTTAACGGAATTTGCAGTACTTTCCTCCTGATTAAGTTCAAGGACTTCATCTTCACTTTCATCCATTCTGCTTGCCTCCATAAGCGTGAGTTCTTGTGTTTCAGTTGATTGCTCTGGATTCTCAAGTGATGCTTCTGCCTCCGGCCTCGCCAACGATGTTCCTTGCTCTTCGTCATCCTGGAATATATCTGGAAAGACGAAATGACTTCATTCTTAAAAAAAATTAAAGCACCTAGTAGGAATGGTAAATTCTATACCCCCCCAAATAACAAATCAAGTGACTCTGAGGCGGGGCCAATACTGACACAAGAGACTTAATTTTAAAAATCTTGGTAGAGGTCTTCTGGCGGATGCTACACACCAAATATCTAAGCTCAGGATCTGGTGGTTTCTGACAAGATTTTTTAAAAGTTTTTATGTCTTGTTGCCATGGAAACCAGTTTTCTGGATGGAATGGAATACTTAGATCAACTTTGTTCAGGTCACACACAAGGAACATCCCTGTAAAGTTTCATCATGATCTGCCTTTCAGAGAAGATGTTGTTTAAAAAATGTGACCAGTCAACAAATTCAACTTGCTTACAGAGGATGATATTTCACTTTGCTTTTGCTTCTTTCTCTGAGGACTTGCGTTCTGTGTTCGCTTGACCTCAGGCTCAAGGTGACTGAAGGGCACTTTATCTTGAATAAAAGTGGGAATTGTGTCAGACATTTCATCGTCAATGTCTGAGCTGTTTCCTGTGGGCATTTCAATGTCAGCGATGTCGATAAATGGCACTACAACATAATGTGTTAACCATTCTTCTGCATCGATGCCTGTGGTCTGTGTTGGGTGGATTTCTGCAACGTCTGTGGTCTCGGTTAGCGGGACTTCGGCATCATCGTCTGAGGTCTGGGTTAGGTGGATTTCTGCGTTGTCGCCTGTTGTCTGGGTTTGACGGACTTCGGCATCGATGTCTGTAGTTTGTGTTGGCCGGACTTCCGCATAATCGTCTGAGGTCTGGGTTGGGTGGATTTCTGCATCGTCGTCTGTTGCCTGGGTTTGAAGGACTTCGGCATCAATGTCTGCAGTTTGCGTTGGCTGGACTTATATGCTCAGGTAAGCTAAAAAGACAAAGTCTTTCACACAAGTTTTAAATGTCAAATTATCAATGTGCACAAAATATTTATCGTAATGCAGATAATGTACCTGTAACATAGCCATCTTTACAAGCAAGAATGAATATATTACATGCACTGACTTGTAGAAAATGGAAAAACAGTTTCTTTGTCCATTTCATCGATTTCCGGGTGCAGTCGTACAGCTGAATGACCTGATCTTTTCGATAGATTGCAGATTTATCATTCCCATGAGCAAAACAATGGCAAGGAACCTTTTCATTTCATCATTGGTGATATCAGTCCAATCATGTACTCTAGAATGCTGCTTGAGAATGTTCGAGTCGATAAGTTGTTGAGCATATAGGTTTGTCTGGATGCATAAATGATTTATGAGATCCTTGTCGAAAAACAGTTCTAAATAATCGACCGGCTCAAACCCAGCACTGTCTTTGGTGATACCAGGATTCCCTGTGAAAGGAATGTCATTTGGTGGCTCAGTTCCAGCATCTGTCCATTCAGGAAAAAGTGCATTTTGATGCAGAATACCACTGCCGCGTCCTCTGCCACGCCCCATAGCGCCACGCCCCCTTGTCGGTATACCGGACGTACCTGGCCGGGACTGACCCCTGCCCCTACCACGTCCCCTACCTCTGCCCCTAGTCAAATTACTATTAACTCTTGGATAAATAATCGTAGCAAATAATACAACAAATAATAGTACAAACTTTCAAGGAAAGAATTGACCTGGTGACCTATTTTTAAACCCACCATGACCCATATTCGAACTTAGCCTAGATATTGTAAAAACAAACATTCTGACCAAGTTCCATGAAAATTGGGTCGCAAATGTTGCCTCTAGAGTGTAAACAAGAATTTCCTAAGATTTGACCTGGTGACCAAGTTTTTGACCCGACATGACCCATATTCGAACTGACTGTGCTCAGGTGAGCTAAAGACTAACCAAGTTCAAATATAAGTATAAAGTGCTCAGATGAACTAAAGACTAACCAAGTTAAAATATAAGTAGAAATATAACAAAACAACCTATATTTGACACAATATTATCCCATGACCTGAGGCTGAGCGTGAAATTTGTAATGTTCCTCCGGTTTATGACCTGTCAACGGTTGTCAAATCTTTATAAATAAAATTGCATTCCATTGACCATCACACATCACAGCCAAAATATGAAAACGGGAGCTTTTATCAACTTTAAAGTCTGCAAAATTTGAAGGCTTGAAGAGTATAACAAGAGGTGGTCACAATTTACTTTTCATGCATATTCATACTTTTAATAGATCAAATGCAATAATTTTTCTGAATCTAATGTTCACAATGTAATACGACAGGTTCAAAAAGTTAATAGAGTTTTAGATGGAATTCTTCTATTTTTTAACTATTTTTTTTTCATCCAGTTCATTTTCTTTTTAATCGTTTCCCATCCCCGCTTATGTAGAGAGTCAGACCCTCCATTCATACGACTTGAGGCTATTGCTTCTTTACATTCCCCTTGAGATGGGCAAGATCGAGTGGTAGTTTTGTTGAAATATGCAGGAAAGTATCGTCTTAACTCATCCTAATCATCATGCTAATCCTTGGTCCACCTTCTCCTGGAACCTTAAAACACAAAAGAAACAAATAATTTCAAATATAAGTATAAAGTGCTCAGATGAACTAAAGACTAACCAAGTTAAAATATAAGTATAAATATAACAAAGCAACCTATATTTGACACAATATTATCCCATGACCTGAGGCTGAGCGTGAAATTTATAATTTTCCTCCGGTTTTTCATCAAGTTGTACATTTTCTTTTTAATCGTTTCCCATCCCCGCTTATGTAGAGACCCTCCATTCATACGACTTGAGGCTATTGCTTCTTTACATTCCCCTTGAGATGGGCAAGATCGAGTGGTAGTTTTGTTGAATTATGCAGGAAAGTATCGTCTTAACTCTTCTTGCTCATCATTGGTCCACCTTCTCCTGGAACCTTAAAATACAAAAGAAACAAATAACGCAAGACAAGATGGCTTGCAAAATATTCAAAATGTGATCTTTTTGAAGCTCCCATGAGTTTGACTTTTACATAACAAAGGAATACAGAAGCATGATACTTCAGCCATAACGTTTGTAAAAAAGAGGAGCAAAGTGTGACCTTGACCTTTAATATCTCCACCAATAGTGGACAATAATCTTAATTAAAATGTTATTTGGGCAATTTTCTAGAATCCAAGGGCCGTAATCCAGAAGTGCCTAGGGGGTGATCTCCCTGATCATGGTACTTGGCCAAGATATTGTGCCCACAGATATTGTCACTAAGTTTGAAGATGATCTACTTAATACTGTACGACTTTGAGAGCAGGCAAGGCTTATCTGGTGAATTTTCAAGAATCTAATGCACATCAGGACGATTTCCCTGGTTATCAAACTTGGATCAGTTACAGAGCGGACAACACCCACCCACTGAGGCTGTTCACATAAAAGGGCATATAATAAACAAAAGTAAAGAGCTATTGATCACTGAAGATGATTAATATTCACACAATACCACTTTCACTATGACTCAATTTCAAGGGGACTTACAATTCAATGTCTGGGTTGATAGAGATAAATATTATGTCACACCAATTTTCATTTTAGGATGATAACACAAACCCAGTTTCAAACCAATCACTCAAGACATGAAGAGTGTAATTCGATCATAAGCTTGTTTGTATTTATACTGACAGATTGATAGCCTGCGGGCCCTACCAACAGACAGAATTGCTGCAATATACCCTCTTGCAAACTCTGCAATGGTATAATCGAACACATGAAACTTACTGTTTGTGGCTTTTTTCCTGGAACTCAAACTGTCCACACCATTGTCATTAAGGAAGTACTCGACAATTTATGAAATGCAAAAGGAAACAGTCTACACAATGGACATTTCCAACAAACCATGTCATATACCCAAACACAGACAATTTGTGCCATAGCACTTGATGAAGATGCTTCTGTGAAAGTTGAGTTTAAATCCATTGTGAAATGAGAAGTTGCAAACATTTTTTTTCCTAGACATACAACATCAATGTCTTTAGTGCACAAGTTTTTGTATTCAATAATTTTTCAGTTATATCAGGCTGACAGTTACCTAACTTTTGTTTCTGAAAAAACAACAACTACAGTACTAGACACCCATCCCCACAATTTACTCGTACTGTCAACTTTTCCCACATACTTGGTCGAAATGGGGTTTCAAACCCACGACCCTCTATCAGTGAGCGGTTTTGTGATAAGTCATCGGCTAACCACTATACCACTGAGGCGGGTCTGCCAACAAGTTTATATGAGCTTTGGCCAAGTGGTTTAAGAGATGTCATTTTATTGAAGTGTGGACTACGGGAAATCAACAGATCCTAAAATATCACCGTCACTGTAACAGGTGACCTAATAAAAAATCTATGATCAATGTTAAAGTTTGAGGATGGCAAAGGCAACAGGCGCGTAAACAACAATGTTTGAATCACAAAACACTTGGACAATATGTGTCAGTACATGTCAACAATATTGGATCATTTCTATACATACCACTGTCTCCTGGGACATGCATCTCGTGTTGCAATGGGTCACCAGCCACATTCTCTGCATTTCCTTCTACCTTGTTGAGAACATCCTCTTCAGCATCGAGTAAATCTATAAAAAAGATTTTGTTATGACATTAATTGTCACGAAACTGGGTTTTTTATTTTCCAGGGCTTGCCTATGTGCATGTTTTGTTCAACAAGAGCATTGCCTGCGGGTGCCAACGCTGGGCTGTTTACTTACAAGAGTAACATAACTGGTCACTGTTAAAGGAAGTGAGTGTGAGAGAAGTAGGTAGCATCATAGCAAAGATAATGTATATGTTACTGAATTTTCTATGTGAAAAAGACCCATAATTCCGATGATAAATATGATAAAGGTTTTTTACCTGTCACAAATATGTGGGTCATAAATAGGAATAAATATTTAAAGCTTGAATGAAATACATAAAGCCACAAGAAAAGTATTTGAAATGTGCATATTATAATAAATGTTATAATAAATAAAGAGTTATGTAATCTGTCATGAATATGCTGGTCATCATTTTAAAGAAGTATGCAAAATTGAAAGGAAATACATGAATTTGAAACCATTACAAAAATACTTGAAAATGTGCATATAATAATGAATTTTCCAAGTTAAAAAGGGGCATAATTCTGTCAATAAGCAAGATAGAGTTATATAACCTGTCATGAAAAATCATAGGAAAGAAGTATGCTAAGTTTGAAGGAAATACATGAGGTAATTGTGAAAATATGCAGAAATGTTAAAGTTTTTGCACGCAGACGACGATGCAACACAACGACAACAACGCCGACAAGTTAGCTATGACAATACCTCGACGTTTTCTCTGAAAACAGCCGAGCTAAAAATGTTAATCTGTGACCTCCTAGACCATTTACAAATTTTATTCCAAATGACCTTAATATTGTTTGACAGATGTGTTCCAAGATCTTAATTTGACCTTTAAGTTTTATCAAGTTTGGAGGACAACCAAGCTGCAGAATAAATGGCGACAATTGACAACAATATTCAAAATTTTAAACCAAGATCACTGCAAAGTCATTTGTGTGAATAGCCTTTGCTAATTTGTATACAAAGTTTCATTAGAATATTCGTCACTTGATTAATTATGGCCAAAGCTTTTACAGCAACATTCATTGGAGTTATGGTATCAAGTTACAGTTTTAGCTGACTGCTATAACATGCATCTTACAAAAATAAAACAGTCATTTCTATACACCCAAAAGCTGTGAAAAAAAAGTTACCTTCAAAGTTGATTTCCTTCAAGGCTTTCCCATGGAACTTGCCCTGCAAATTGCCTTCCTGAAGTAACATCAGTTTCGCAATGTCCAGACGCTCTATCAAACCAGATGTAGCCCTGTAGTGCTGTTCATGTACCTTTCTGGTGTGGCCAAGGTGACGGCATAGCCATTTCATTTCATGGTCTTTTAAACCAATTACCAGTAATTGGCAAAATCATATTATGTTATTCAAACAACTCAAGCTTTATTATATGGACCTTGGAAGGTTCTTGCAAAAATTTATTTATAATAATATTTTTATAAGGGATCAACCAAGAGGGCGATTTCGGAGACTTCATACAAATTTAGCTCACATGCTTAATCTTAGCTCCATTTGAACATAGAAGCAAATTCAAATTTGCTGACATTTTTGAAAAATCATTGACACATATTTTGACCCAGATTTCTGACTGTTTTAACCTGTGAGGAATGAGCCAGTCCTCGAAGAAAAATAGCTCTATTTGAACCTAATCACGCATTTAGTTTATTCGTACTATACAGACTTCCCGAAAGTTGAAAAAAAAGTGTCAGAAATTTGGTCAGACAAGATGTGAAAAACTCTCTGACCGAAACAAATTCTGTCAGACCGAAACATGTTAAAAAGGTATAATAAAGTATTAGGAGTTCAAATTTGTGTCTGACAATCGGTCAGATAACATTAGAAAACATGTCTGACCGGCTGAAATTTTACCAGACAGGTCCTTCGGTCTGGCAACTTTCGGGAAATCTGACTATACCAGTCAGTAACTTCTCCATTTGACCAGTAAATTTCTCCCTTATATGTAAAAGGAACTGTCGCTTAAAGGAACTCATTTAATTCATTCAATTAAAATTGTTAATAGAGTGTTCTTTATTATCAGGACAGATACACACCACTTGAGAAGTGATCAGCATTTTAAGTAATTTTGTTAATGCCCTTACGCAATGCCCATAATGACCATTATTATGTCACAATTATTGTGATAAATGTAGGCTTATACAGATGTGAAGTCGTTAAATGGTTACCTTAATTGTTAAATGGTTACCTTAATCGCTACCACACACTTTAAGTGAGTTTATGCTTAATGTCAGTATAACCTTAATTGCATTAAACAACCTCTGTGTGCGCATTTTGTCAATTTAAATAAAATAACAGTTTATTTGACAGTTATTTTATTTTCCAAGGATCAATGAAGACGGTTTTATACCTTATTAAGTGTAAACATCATACATTTGCAGTTCATTAACTTGCACTGATTTCGGACAACACAATTTTTTGAAACAAAGTTCTTTTCCAAAGTTAATTTTCATGGTTCCAAGGAGTTCGTTATAAGTTGAGTTTACTGTTGTTTCATACAAAATCTCAAGCTCCTGTGTATCCAGCATATGCTTTTCGAGGACATGTCAGACTCCGAAACACTTCTCGACCTTTTACCGTAGTACTCCAAGCTGAAGTGGCAAGTTAAAATAACATTTGTAGGAACAATCAAGTCTTTCTATATAGTTCATTAGTGTAGCGTTATGCTACCGCATAGAAGAGACTAACAAAATGTAAGTCTGTTACGGCCAGGAGCCCTCGTCGTGGTCCTAGTAAGACTGCCACGTTTCCACACAGGAGAGCTTTGCTCGCCCAGTATTTATATAGAACCCTAGCTACCGTTAATAACAAGTTAACGATAATGTCGCTAGGGTTATATAACGATTGTAATAATAAATAGTCTGCAACCACAGCGATACACCGGTTGACCCTATCCGCAGGCCGTGTGTCCAGTGCAACCTTGCACTGACACACCGACCTTCTTACAGGTTCACCGAGTACGAACTAATATCGCTGTAGTTGCTTATTATATTACAATTAGTAAACTTTTTTCTTTGAAAAGCCTGAAAAGGAACTGGAGCTATCACTACTGGCGTGATTAGTACCCCAAAGCACCACAATATATAAACTATAGCCACATTTATAAGTAAAATGATTGATAAATAAATTTCCAAGGAAGCTTAACAGAGGGAAAGAAAAATATTCTTACCTGGTCTTCTGTTGTATAGTAGTAATGTAACATCATTGTTGTTTGTCAAGTTTTGATGCATTTGACCTAGACACTGTTGTAATCTAAGTATGATTGTTACAATTTGAAGGATTTGGTTACTCTGTCTCAAGGTGTATTGAAGACATCTTGGGAACTTTCTCCACATACAAAATAAAACTCAAAACCGTACTAGGTAATTTTATTGTACAATACCTGCATGAAATTATTTGTGAAAAGTAACATTACTAAAATGAACACACATTTTTGAATTAAACACCACATACTGGAAATAACAGGAACCTGAATTTCCATCTGAAAATATCCAGATACATACTATTTTCCTATATACAGTCAAACCTGTATTAAGCAGCCACCCAAGGTAGTGACAAATAGTGGCTGCTTAAAACAGGTAGCTGTTTAAGTCAGGACAAAATGTCAGTTTAGGACATATTCAATAGGACAGGTTTTTGCTGAATAAGACAGGTTCAACTGTATATCAATATAAAAACACAAGGAATGCAACACACAATAACCAGTTACTAGAATTTTTCAGCTACAGCACTGACACAGGGATTTTACGACTCGAGCATTTCAAACTAAAATCTACTGGTTGCAATAATAACCCTTTATAAAATAGTTATTCTGAATACTTCTAATGAACATTTTTCTTACTTTCACATGTCATTGGATCCATTGCATGACATGAAAAATGTACTAAAAGTATCTCTAAAAAAGGATTTCAGATGAATCTAGCTTAATGAAAGGAAAATTGATTTATTAATTCCATATTTTAGTTATTTATCAACAGGTTTTGACAACCTTTGGTGCCCATCTGTCCCCTCAAAAATGTTTACATAAATACCCATTTGACCAGGTGCAGAACTGTTGGACATCATATAATTGATTTGATCACAAAAGTGAAAGTAGTAAAACCATTCGGTAGCTAAATCCAGGACAGTTGATGAAGTATAATTATTGTTAACAGTAAATTCTCTAGTGTATTTTTTTAATGCTTGAGCAGTGAAAACCCCAGGTCAATGTTGAAGCTGGAAATTCTTATAACCAGTAGTGTTTGGGGTACGAATGCAATGCATTCCTGTTTTTTCTTATGTAGACATATATGGGAAAATGTCATATATGAGGAATTTGATGGAAATTCATAAAGACAATGGGTCAAACATTTCAACAAGAAGGCACTCCAATGTTTCTTCTTTAATTCCAAGAAGCACTCAGTCCTCAACCCATTACATAAATGCAAGTAGTCTGTTTTCTCTGAGGGAGTAGTTTGTTTGAGATTAATAGAATATATCTTTTCATACAAACATGCTTAACCCTTTCCTCCATATATATATACAGAAATTTCCAGACATACGGGGTGTTCATATGAAACCTAGTTATGTGGCGCAATTTTTTACCAAGTTATGAGGCATATATATTGTATATATATACCGCCTCACAGCATTTAAATATATCATATATAGTATTTAAATTTACACGTAGACGTGTCATTTATATTCGTATTTTAGGATTTCCTCTTCGGTCTGACCAAATGAAGCTTTTACTTATAGATTTTTATTAATGTACATGTTAGTAAAAGCTGTACGTAAGGTTATTCTTTTAATTTTTATTTAAATTGTAGTCTGTAACTATTAACTCATCATCTAAAATGGTATTTAAGCTGTGTAAATTTAAGTGTACGAGAACATTGATAATAAAACCCCAAATTTTAGTGTTAAAATTTAGCGTACACGTTTTATGTAAACAAACTTAAGCAAAATTATGTTACTATGATGGCTTCTATTGACTTGTAATCAATAATTAAATACACACATTCGCATTTTTAGCAGCTGGGTTGAAACAATTCAATTGGAATGTTTCATCATTATTGCGGAAAAAATGTGGTACATATATTTTTATGCCCCCGCCATGAAATGGCGACGGGCATTAAGAGTTGCTCCTGTCCGTCCTTCCGTCCGTCCGTCCGTCCGTCCGAAATTCTCGTGAACGCAACTCCTCCTACACTACTGGTGGGAATTTCATGAAACTTTACCACAATGCTTGGCTTGATATGTAGTTGTGCATGAAGGTGGGGTTTCGCTCTTACATGTTCCGTTCAGAAGTTATGGCCCTTTGATACTTCCATTTACATTAGTTTTAACAGGAATATATCTTGTGAACGCAACTCCTCCTAAACTACTGGTGGGAATTTAATGAAACTTTACCACAATGCTTGGCTTGATATGTAGTTGTGCATGAAGGTGGGGTTTCGCTCTTACGTGTTCCGTTCAGAAGTTATGGCCCTTTGATACTTCCATTTACATTAGTTTTAATAGGAATATATCTTGTGAACGCAACTTCTCCTTAACTACTGGTGGGAATTTAATGAAACTTTACCACAATGCTTGGCTTGATATGTAGTTGTGCATGAAGGTGGGGTTTCGCTCATACATGTTCTGTTCAGAAGTTATGGCCCTTTGATACTTCCATTTACATTAGTTTTAATAGGAATATATCTCGTGAACGCAACTCCTCCTAAACTACTGGTGGGAATTTAATAAAACTTTACCACAATGCTTGGCCTGATATGTTGTTGTGCATAAAGGCAGGGTTTTGCTCTTACATGTTCTGTTCAAAAGTTATGGCCCTTTGATAATTTCATTTACATTAGTTTTATTCTTATATTTTGTGTTAAGCAAAATATGCATTTTGCCCATAACTTTAAAACTACTTGAGATATTGCCTTGAAACTTGAAATATATTTTCACCATCAAAATCTACATCATAACCAACAAGATCCATAACCCTGCTTCGAATATTTTTTCAAATTATGCCCCTTTTTCACTTACATTTTGTGTTAAGCAAAATATACACTTGGCCCTTAACTTTCTTATGAAAGGAGGGATTTCAAAATAACTTGGCACAAATGTTCATCATGACAAGGTGGTGTGTCGCATACAACGCCCATGCCTGTAGGTCCAAGGTCAAGGTCACTGTTACTAAAAATAGAAATTTCTTGCAAAATTGTGTCGGCTCTGTAACTTTGTTATTTGTCATTGGATTTTTAAATAACTTGGTTTAATCGATCACCATATTAAGACTGTGTGTCACATACATTCCCAAGCCTGTAGGTCCAAGGTCAAGGTCACTGTTCCTAAAAATAGAATTTTCTTCTCCAGGCTGTAACTTTGTTATGAATGGAGGGATTTCAAAATAACTTGGCACAAATGTTCACCATGACAAGGCGGTGTGTCCGCACAATACCCATGCCTGTAGATCCAAGGTCAAGGTCACTGTTACTAAAAATAGAATTTTCTTGTAATAGGAATATAATTATCTCGTGAACACAACTTGTTCTACACTACTGCTGGGAGCTTTATGAAAAACCTATAGCGGGGGCATCCGTGTCCTTTGGACACATTTCTAGTTTTATTTATATATAAAACCCAATTTCTCCTTGCTAGAACAACATTGTTACGTCTTATAAAACAAAAGCAAAATTGTGCTGTAATTATCTCTTAAATATATTATAATCAGTTACAGTTATAATCATGAACTAATGGAACCTTTACCAATAAACAGGTCCAAACATTTTGACCCCAAAAGGTACTAATAATTCGCACGGTATATTATAATTTGCGGTTATAACCAGGATGTGGGGTGTATATGAATATATAAAACCCCGTACTTAAGCATCATATTCTTCTTATAAAATTAAACTTAAATGTGCGGTAGCGGACGTTTACTTATATTCCATATTAATTGTTTTGTAATGGAATAGATAAACGAGCATTTGTAGCAGCGGGGGGCTATTTACTCCCCCTCAAATATATTATGACTAGCAGTGTAAAGTTTTCATTTTGCGGGGTGTCTTTAAATATATAAAACCTCTTATCTTTTCATAAAACATGTGCGATCCTGTTTAAGTTAAAAACATTGGTGGTAAAAATAAATCTAGTTGTACCTAAGGCAATAAAGTTATGTTCTAATTGTGTACAATACATAACACACAACACTTATCAAATAAAGCAACGCATACCTGTTAATTTTAAAGCAGCAGGGTATAAACAACTAACAATTTTTGTTGCATAATTTGTGGCAATTAACTATAATTATACCCCCACAAACGAAGTTTGAGGGGGTATATAGGAGTGAGCTTGTCTGTCGGTCTGTCTGTCTCTCGGTTGGTCGGTCGGATTCTTCGTTTCCAGATGATAACTCATGAAAGGCTTGACAGAATTAAATAATTTTTGGTACACAGGTATATCGTCATAAGATACAGGTCAAGTTCGATTTTGGGGCTGGTGGGATCAGTGTCAAGGTCACTGTTACTAAAAATAGAAAAATGGTTTCCGGATGATAACTCATGAAACACTTCACAGATTTAATCCTTGTTTGGTAAATAGATGTAACATCACAAGATACAGGTCAAGTTCGACTTTGGGGCTGGTGGGGTCAATGTCAAGGTCAGTATTACTAAAAATAGAAAAAAGATTTCCAGATGATAACTCATGAAAAACTTCACAGATTAAATCCTTTTTTGGAACATATATGTAATATCAGAAGATACAGGTCGAGTTCGACTTTGGGGCCTGAGGGGTCAGTGTCAAGGTCACTGTAACTTAAAAAAGAAAAATTGAGATCACATTTTTGCTCCAATTGTCATGAAACTTGGTCAGGATGTTTGTCCCAATGATTTCTCGGACGAGTTTGACTAAGGGTCATCTGGGTCCAAAAACTAGGTCACTGTTACTAAAAATAGAATTTTCTTGTTAACACTCAAGCAGTCACATTTTTGCTTCGATTGTCATGAAACTTGGTCAGGATGTTTGTCCCAATGATTTCTTGGACGAGTTTGAATATGGGTCATCTTTTTTGCTCCGCTTGTCATGAAGCTTGGTCAGGATGTTTGTTCCAATGATTTCTCGGACGAATTGGAATATGGGTCATCTGAGTCTAAAAACTAGGTCACTGTTACTAAAAATAGAATTTTCTTGTTAACGCTCTAGCAGTCACATTTTTGCTCCGATTGTCATGAAACTTGGTCAGGATGTTTGTCCCAATGATTTCTTGGACGAGTTCGAATATGGGTCATCTGGGTCCAAAAACTAGGTCACTGTTACTAAAAATAGAATTTTCTTGTTAACACTCTAGCTGTCACATTTTTGCTCCAATTGTCATGAAACTTGGTCAGGATGTTTGTCCCAATGATTTCTCAGACGAGTTCGAATATGGGTCATCTGGGTACAAAAACTAGGTCACTGTTACTAAAAATAGAATTTTCTTGTTAACACTCTAGTGGTCACATTGTTGCTCCGATTGTCATGAAACTTGGTCAGAATGTTTGTCCCAATGATTTCTTGGACGAGTTTGAATATGGGTCATCTGGGTAAAAAAACTAGGTCACTGTTACTTAAAATAGAATTTTCTTGTCAACACTAGCGGTCACATTTTTGCTCCGATTGTCATGAAACTTGGACAGGATGTTTGTCCCAATGATTTCTTGGACGAGTTTGAATATGGGTCATCTGGGTCCAGAAACTAGGTCACTGTAACTAAAAATAGAATTTTCTTGTTAACACTCTAGCAGTCACATTTTTGCTCAGATTGTAATGAAACTTGGTCAGAATGTTTGTCCCAACGATTTCTCAGAGAAGTTTGAATATGGGTCATCTGGGTACAAAAACTAGGTCACTGTTACTAAAAATAGAATTTTCTTGTTAACACTAGTGGTCACATTGTTGCTCCGATTGTCATGAAACTTGGTCAGAATGTTTGTCCCAATGATTTCTTGGACGAGTTTGAATATGGGTCATTGGGTAAAAAAACTAGGTCACTGTTACTAAAAATAGAATTTTCTTGTCAACAGTCTAGCGGTCACATTTTTGCTCCGATTGTCATGAAACTTGGACAGGATGTTTGTCCCAATGATTTCTTGGACGAGTTCGAATATGGGTCATCTGGGTCCAAAAACTAGGTCACTGTTACTAAAAATAGAATTTTATTGTTAACACAGCGGTCACATTTTTGCTCCGATTGTCATGAAACTATGCCAGGATGTTTGTCCCAATGATTTCTCGGACGAGTTCGAATATGGGTCATCTGGGTCCAAAAACTAGGTCACTGTTACATTAATAGAATTTTCTTGTTAACATTAGCGGTAACATTTTTGCCCCGATTGTCATGAAACTTGGTCAGGATGTTTGTCCCAATGATTTCTCGGACGAGTTCGAATATGGGTCATCTGGGTCTAGGTCACTGTTACTAAAAATAACTTTGTTGTACTCAGGTGAGCAATAAAGGGCCATCATGGCCCTCTTGTTGTAATTAACAAGATACATGAGCATTCAGTGTAGCAGCAGTGTAGTATTTACAAAATCATTATTATTTTTCAAAATTAGCGCTGTAAAACATCAGGATGCGGGGGATTATAAATTATAAATCAAATAAATTCCACATTGCTTAGTATGAAAACAATACATTTCTACTTTTACGGGTATAAATAATCGAAATAATAGGCAGAGCTGTATTTTTTTTATTTGTTGTGTTAAACAACACTGCTAAAGAAAGGTCTACGACGTCGGGACTTGAAATACAAGTTTCAAGTTTTCCTGTCCGGCCTTTGATTCGAGCCCCACCCAAGGCACCTCGTTGTTTCCTTGACCAATAATCTTTATCATACTTGCTTAGTAGTGGGGGACTTGTCCCTCCAGGAAGCAGACTAGAGAGTGATAAATATAAGATGGAGAACTTGTATCACAATCGAACCCCAAAAATAGTATAGAGTACTCCTAAAGACTCGCATTTTGATACAGATTGTTACAATTATTATTATAGCATTTTCACTACTACACCATAAGTGGTATACGTAAAACAATCATGTTTCGGTATATTTATAAATATACAACAGGCGCGTTGCGCGCTTTGAAGGATTGGGGCGGCGACGTCAGTCAACGGACGGGGTTGGTTAGGTAGGGTGTCCCCTCCCTTCCCTGTTGCGTTTAGAAAAAAAAAATGAAAAATGATAAGTAAATAGTGCAATTTTAGGTCATTATTATGCAGCCGGGTACAGGTATATTAACATAACGACATGGTGTCTCGATAGCTCAATGGATAGAGTGCTCACATAGAATACGAGAGGTCCTGGGTTCGAGTCCAGGTCGAAGCACGATGTTTTCACCACCTGTAACATTTGACGCCCAGAGTTATTTGATATAGTAAATGGTTACTGATCTAGCACTCCGAGATCATTTCACAATTACCAGTCTAAGAAGTCGGGACGAATCCTAGTTATTTGTTGAGTGTTTAGTTTAGTTTAGTTTAAACTTATTTATTTTTCATCGATTGAGAAACAAGTTCTAGCAACTTATACTAATCCCGCTCGGTGACCGCTTTCTAGAAACAACCAGTACTTGCGCCGAAATAGTGGGATGTGGAAAGGTCCGACTGAGTCTGGCCTAAGAACACAGTTTTTTTCCCTATATGTTTCATATAAGCATTTGTGAACAGAACATTTTTATAAACGTTCCGAGTAGAAAAATCTCACCTGAACTCTGTAATACTATCCAATGCGACATATTCTAGCCGCAAGAAAGGGTACCTTGACCGGCTTCCTTGCGCAATAATTTCAAAAGTGTGTCGGATGGTTTGACAGGTAAACAATTTCGGCAGTAAACAGGCCAAAATAATCCCTGTTCAAAAGCTGATTTACAACAATCTATCATTAAAATTCACTAAAAATTGACATTTACTTTATGCTTCAGACCTACTCTGTACAAAAATGCCATTTAATCAGTACTCTTCATTCAAAATTCAACCAGTATTCATCCTCAAAAAGAGGACTCTTTTACTGTGTAAGTACTTCCTTATTGTGGTCAACCAAAGGGCTAAAAACTGTGTTCTTGTTCCAGTCTCACCTTAGGGGGCTCAAACTAGGGCCTCCGGATCGGAGTTCGGCGTTCTACCACTCAACTACTGCCCTCCACTTCGGAGTGTATGTAGCCAGATACAGGTATATGGTGATAAAGACATGGTGTCTCGATAGCTCAATGGACAGAGCGCTCGCATGGAATGCGAGAAGTCCTGGATTCAAGTCTCGGTCGAGTCACGATGTTTTCACCGCCTGTCACATTTACGGTTACCGTAGTTGTTTGCTACTAAGGAGACAGAAATTTAAGACATCAGATCTATAAACGTTGAAAAAAATGTCAGTTTTGCAATTAAGAAATTTGCGCGAATTAATTTTTAAACTAAATTTTAAAATTTGCGATTTACCAGTTAACTAGTAAATGTCCGTCACCCCAACAGGCGATGACGCGTTTATTAGTAATAATAATAATTTAAGTTAGATCTAATGAGCACAATATCAGTCATACTTTATAGACACCATCGATATGGTACTCGTACACATTAAATAAGAGTCGCGCTGTTGTTTGTGCTTGATTTTACGTCCTTCCGCCCGTTAGGACACAGTTGAGTGAGGACGGTCAGATAACCTAACCAGTGTTCCTGGACTAACCAGTACTAACCAATTTTCTCCACAAGTAACGGACAACTTTCCCACATGACTTTACATCAGAGGTGAGAGGCGAATGACCATTCAGACACAATGTCCTCAATCAATCACCATGGAGAAATGTTTGCCCGCTCCGGGATTCGAACTCACGGCCCTCGTTACGAATCGTGTGTACCGGAGTCAAGTGCGCTACCTACTGCGCTATCCGAGCGGACCTTAAGAGTCGCGCCTGGGGTGTCGATTGATATACACGCGTCAATGTTGCCTAGGAAACCGGCAACTATTCGCCGCTCCAAAATGCAGTGCAGATATCTTCAAACGTCAAGAACTTGAACATTTTCTTTGGAAGTTTTTATTATTTAAAAAAAATCGTCGATACTCAAATTATTGGGGCGGCGGCTGCCGCCCCTGCCGCCTCAGGCGCGACGCCTCTGTACAACCAATTAGGTATAAGTAGAAACATACACACTTGAGTCGGAATTATGTGTATACTAATGAATGTTTTAAATACAACATAAACTTTTGTTTTAACGTTTATTTTCGACATACAATTTCATTACTGTTAAACATTTTAACTAATGAAAATAATGAAGCTCGGATCCGCAAGGACCGGGCCAGCGGGACGTCATCAGCTATGTGCCAGTCATGAGATGATAGAACTCGACGTAACTCCTGAATTTAACACGATAATGCAAATGTACAATTTTAGGTGCATACTAGTCATACGTAAATGAATATACATATTTCTTATAATGCATCCATCATTCTTTGCACAAATATGGTATAAAAGAGCAAATATTTAGTAGTTGCGAAGTAACCCATGTTAACAGAAATCTAAGGTGCAAGTGGCCTAGACATTTAGAATGGATAAAGTTTAACGTAAATTTTGTACAAATGTTTTATTATTGTTTGAAGGTATACAAAAACAATGAGTAAAAGTTGGTATTCCCCGTTTGTTATAATTAAACGGCGTATACATATAATTAGCCAGTTACCTACACTTGGAGAAAAAATGATATTAAAACGTGACAATCCTATTATCAGAAACATGTTTAGGTTGTTGAAAGATTAAGTAAAAATTAATTCAAAGCATTCGTTGGGTAACACATCTTAATTAAAAATAGAAAGTTTATATTGTTACACTACGCGTTTAATAATTAACAATAAATTCTCATATGACTTTGAAATCTTTCTAATCACCAGTGAAACACTGACCTTATATACCGTACTGGGAATGTAAATGTCTAGCAAAAAAAAAAAAACAACATTAATATTACTTCATAAGAAACAATACAATAATAATAATAATAATAATAATTTATTTCGGCATAGATAACATATAATGGTTCATGAGATAAAAGACATATACACAGATGAACTGATAAATTTCAAAGAGTTAAGATATACTGAAAGGATAAAGAAACGCAGGGTAACATTTGTTCCGATAAGAATAAGGGTGAACTTTAAACCAGGAATTAAGTATGATATTGAACTTAATTTCAAATGAAGTTTTGTATACTGACGGATAAATCAATGCTTCACAATTTCCAAAGTCTGTATTTTGCATGTGACAATTGGTTTAGATGTGCGGACGATTAAATTGAACGATATAATATATCGGAACAAATGTTACCCTGCGTTTCTTTTTCCTTTCAGTATATTATAGATTACTTAAATTTTAAAAATAAACAGAGAACCATGACATGCTTCCTAACACCAAGGATAACGCAATAAAGAGCAAGCCCTTGTTTCCATTGCGGTCCTTGTTGTGGGTGGCATGACCTAGAGAGGCAATTACAGTTTATGTCAAATTTAAGTAACCTATACCAAAAAATATCACAGTATAGAACATAATTTGACAAACACAATGTTATCTTTTATCACAGATTGCTTGCTGAAAGACGAAATATCACATTAGTATCTTGACCATGTTTAAGTTAACATAATTAATGTACATGTACCAAACTCCTACTATGGTATATTTACTAAAGACAGAGTTTGGAAGATGCCATAATCGTAATTCATTAAGAAACCTGTGCCTAAATAAGAATAAGCAAATAATTAAGACAGACCCAAAAATTAATAATAAAATGTTTAAAAAGCTATACTGCTCAGAAAATGGCCTTTGATGGCAACCTTGAAAGACTGATACTTAGTGATGTCAGTAAGGTTGGAGGGCAAATCGTTCCACAACTTAGCACCTATGAAACTAAGACTTAGATCCAGCCCCTTTGACCTTGGGAAGACCAAAACCACCCTTCTGGCTGAGTCTTGTGCTGTATGAGTGTACAGAGTCTTGTGAAGTAAAAAAGTAGTCCATATAATCAGGGGCAAGGTTATGCTTAACCTTAAAAACATGACACAACATAATCTGTTCAACTCTTTTGTTAACAGGTAACCAATTAAGGGTTTCAAAATGCTGTTGACCAACATGAGCTCTTGGTTCAAGGTTCAGTATGAATCTGACCAACTTGTTCTGAGTCACCTGCAATTTGTGTTTTAAAGACTGGGTAAGACCACTGTACCAAACAGAACATGCGTAGTCATAGTGACATTGGACTAGAGACATTACAAGTAACTTCTTAGTATGCTGGGTAAGGTACTCTTTCTTGCGGTGCAGAAACTTTAACCTTGCAATGGCTTTCTTAATAACTGACTCAGCCATACAATTAAAAGAGTTTTGAAAAGAATATTATTGCTGAAACTTTTAATAATTTTTATACAACTGTTGCAAGTAAACTTGTTGAAAAGTTACCTGTAGGTCTTAACAAATATGGAAGGAATTTTGTTGAATCTTTTTACAGAAACAAACATATTTTTCCTGATAGTTATTCATTTTCACTAGTGTCTGAGAGTAAAGTACTCAAATATATAAATTCATTAGGCATTAATAAGGCAACTGGCCTAGATGGTATACCTTCTAGGTTTATCAAGGATGGGTCTCTGGTCATTGTTGGTCCCCTTACCCACATCATTAATCTTTCTCTTGTACAAGGTATTGTACCAGATGACCTTAAGTCAGCAAGAGTTGTTCCCCTTTTTAAGAAGAATGATAAGTTAGCTGTTGGTAATTATAGGCCTGTCTCCATTCTGAATATAGTATCTAAAGTTCTTGAGCGGGTTGTGTATGACCAGGTCGAGTCCTACTTCAAAGACAGTAACTTGATATATGATTTTCAGTCTGGTTTCAGGAAAGGTTTTTCTACAGATACATGCTTGATTCATTTGACAGATTACATCAGAAGGGAGAATGATAGGGGTAATGTGGTTGGCATGGTACTGTTAGACTTACAGAAGGCGTTTGATACCGTCGACCATGCAATCCTTTTAATGAAACTTCATTCGACCGGTCTTAGCCAGGATATCATAAGATGGTTCAGGTCTTACTTGTCTGATAGACAACAACTGGTTGATGTCTCAGGCACATTTTCATCAACAGCATATGTGACCTGCGGAGTACCCCAGGGGTCCATCCTTGGCCCTTTGCTTTTTTTAGCATATGTAAATGACATGTCAGGTGTTGTACAAAATAAATTACTTCTATATGCTGATGATTCAGCCATTTTAGTCTCTGGAAAAGATATTGCCACTGTCGAGAAGGCCTTGTCAGATGATCTTCAAACGGTTAGTCACTGGCTTATTGATAATAAGCTCTCCCTTCATTTAGGAAAGACTGAGTCCATAGTGTTTGGGTCAAAACATAAACTAAGGTCACATTCCAGTCTTAACATAACCTGCAATGGTACTCTAATTACATCTACGTCCGCTGTCAAGTACCTTGGTGTCACCATTGACCAATTTCTATCTTTTAATTGTTTAATTATTTAATAAAGTAATAAGATTAAATAATAGCATTGCTTAATTTCTGACATGAACAGATAATGTAATAAGATATTAATTATGCAGCCTTTATAAACAAAACATACAATCATGCTACCGTAAACCATAGAAGGTATGCTAATTTCAATACACTTGTATTACACGAAATTGATAGCATTTGTCCGAAGTCAATACGGACCGTTCCGCACCTGTCAGAAACAGTTATTTATAACAGTAAATTTACAAAACACTAGCAATTATACATATATATCCGATAAAACATTATGCTACAATAAGAACCGGTCATATACAAAAGAACGTATATTTCCCTAGTTTGATATTGGATCCATGTTAATATGTCTTCAATTTTCCTCAAAGAATGTTGTGCACCTTTGTCCGGATTTGGGCTTTAGTTCTGTTCTTCAGTAACAGAGTCAATTTTTCAATAGTCTGTCCCGAAGGCATCTTCTTTTTGTCAATGAAATACTGCATTTCTTTTCTAAAGATTTCATTCTCCTCGTCCCACCTGACACGTTTTATTGGTCCACCTTGCGCACGTCCTTTAAGAAAATGACAGAAACAAATTTTAATGATATAAACAATAACAATTGGTGCATGACGGTGTGTAACACGGAGTAATTATACGAACTAATACATGTGTTACATTATGTCTTATGAAATTTACTAAACATGCATTCTCTATCTTACAGATACAAAAAGTACGGTTTAAAAGTTCTAAAAACCTTAGCAAATGTAGATAGTCCCGTATTCCGGGTGTTGGCCTTTTGTGTACAATGCTTATGTTAACTTGCTACCCTGTAAGTAACTGGGTCTTAATTGACGGGGTAGTTTAAAACAATATTAACCAAGATAACAATTTTGAACATATGTGGTTCACTTTGTTAAAAAGATGTCGGTGGTCTACATGAAACCACGCCAGAAAATAAAGCACTTTAACAATGTTCTGTTTTAGACTTGTTCACAATATGCTTGTAAGAGCTTTTAAAAAATTGATAAAACGTCAATGACGCACCTTTTCCACGTTTTTTGCCAACGCCTCTTGTAACACCGTCATCGCTGTCACTTTCATCCATTGCTGGAAATAACATGAATATGATTAACTTTGATTTTACATGCTCTGTTGTATTAGCAATTTATATAACACTTCGAGGACTACACAGCACAACAAATGCATTTACGAGTTGATTATATACATGTACTTTATTAACGAACAATTGGCTAGACAAAACGTTTTGTCAATGGCATTTTATTTTAAGAAGGTTGTTTCATTAAATTTATATAAAAACTACTTTAAATAAAGTAGAACTTGTATGCATGTGTTATACGTCAAAGCGTAATAACATTTAATACAATGACGCATCTTTTCCACGTTTTTTGCCAACGCCTCTTATAACTGTCATCGCTGTCATTTTCGTCCATTGCTGGAAATAACACAACTTATTATAATTGGACAGAGATAATTTGGCAATGTTTACATTGCCGTGTTTACACTGGCGTTGCATGTAAACAATGGACATATATAATAATCGTTGTTAAATACAAAGCGTAACGCTCCCAACGCTCGCCCCATTAGCCGAGTGGTCTAAGACGCAGTCAATAACAATACGTTGAAATGCAATTGTAGAAACGGTACGATAGGTTGTAGGTTCGAAACATGTTTTTTAATAACTTTTTTAAACTGTTTACACAATAATTATTTCCTCGAGATCCTCAAGATAATCGATGTGATAAAATAAAATGAAGCAAAAAATATAAGATACGAAATAATTGCAATAAAACTTAAACATAGAAATCGAAATATATCTCTGAATTCCGTGAATGATTCGAACCCGTGTCGAAAAAACGTATGTCATTGCTAGCCGAACGCGTTAACCACTGCGCTATCGAGGCGGTACAACATGATCCTGCAAAATAATACTGGTAACTCCTAAATTTGCCTAAACCAGTATTTACATATTATTAATAATTGTAAACATCGCCAATTTACCTCGGTCGACCTATAGGTTTATTAAAATGATTCACATTGATTTTACTTGCTCTGTTGTATAAGCAAAGTATATAACACTACGAGGACTACACAGTACAACAAATGCATCTACGAGTTAATTATAGACATGAACTTTATTAACGATCCAGCGGCCAAACAGAACGTTTTGTCAATGACATTTTATTTCGTGAAAGTCGTTACATTAAATTGATATAAACAATCTTCTTTTAATTAAGTAGAACTTGTATGAATGTGTTATAGGTCAAAGCGGAATTACATTTAATACAATGACGCACCTTTTCCACGTTTTTTGCCAACGCCTCTTATAACACCGTCATCGCTGTCACTTTCATCCATTGCTGGAAATAACACAAATTATTAGGTTTATTAAAATGATTCACATTGATTTTACTTGCTTTGATGTATAGGGAATGTTTATAACACTACGAGAACTACACAGCACAACAAATGTGAGTTGATTATACACATGTACTTTATTAACTATCCAGCGTCCAGGCACAACAAATGTGAGTTGATTATACACATGTACTTTATTAACTATCCAGCGTCCAGAGCAGAGTAGAGATTGAGGAGTTGTCGTTAACTGGTTCTACTACGCAAATTGAATTAACTTATGCTGTCAAACATTTAAATATTGTTACGATTAACAACATCTGTAAAGGTTTCTCGTGGCTCTTAAACATTAAGGCATGTATAATTTCTATACGCAGACAAATCCAAGTAATAATTTATAATAACTTAGATTGTTGAGTGAGAACAAGCCCTATAGTCAGTTCATTTCATAACCAAACGAACTTTGACACATATAAACAATAATGATACTCTAGCGTTGTATAATTACATGTAGTGCAATAAATACAAGATAGGCCTGTAACAATACAACGTAAGTAACAGTATGCAGGTAGGCTTTAACCTTACAGTTTACAATATTATATGATCTCATGTTTAAAATATAAAAACTACCTAGAGTATCGCGTTGGTTTATGTCTGTTGATACCGTCCTTTCTTAACAGGCCGCATGCATGGTTTCTAAAATTTACATACATATGACACATTAAATTATAAAATCATATAAATCAATTTAATATTATTTAAAATTATGTTGCGTTTTACATGAGATACACAAACAAAATTATAAAATACATGGATGTGGTAAATCGATTCGTATAAATAAATACCCCGTCATACGTTTAAACAGCGTGATAAATCATCACCTTAAACCAACCTGTTTTTTCAGCATCAGAATTCCTCCCCGCCCAATATATCGCCTACAAGAGGGACATTAGTAGCTGGAAATAGTCAAATATATTATAAACAGGCACCAGTAACACAAACTTACAGAAGTCAAAACTATGGAACAACCAATCAGTATGACCAAGCATTTGTAGACAATATATAAATCTCCCTTTGCCTCCTCCACCACCACCACTGAATGAACAACCTTCACAGGGACAAATACCTCCATGGGTAAGCATACTCCAGGGAATAGAATCAAGACTAGAAAATAAATTAATAAACATTGAAACCCAGTTGTTAAATCAAGAAAAAAATTGGCAGGCCCTAAACTTTACACTTCAAAACCAGAACATCAGGATCAACAAACTTGAAGATCAAATATCAGAAGCAAGTAAGGTAAATGTGTCAGTGCAACTGATGAAAAATAAAGTTGAAGTTCTTGGTAGTGCTATGCAAAGGCAATCTGAAAAAATTACAGAATGTGAAAGCAGTGTTCAAATAGTAAGTGATATCTTTGATGAAATAAAAACAAACCAAGAAATGGGAACAGATAAAATAGAAGAAATGCAAGAACAGATAAATAAGCTTAGGTTAGAGAATGAAAAGCTAAGAAAGAGCCAAGAAGATCCAAAACAAACAATCATTGATTTACAATGCAGAAGCATGGAATACAACCTGATATTCTATGGTATAGAAGAAGATGAATTTTATGAGCAATCAAATAAAGATTCCCAAGAAAGTAAAGAACAAGAAGACACTGAAAGTAAATTACAGGCCTTTTTGAAAGATGATATGTGCTTGAGTAAATCTATACAATTTCAGAAGGTACACAGAATAGGTAGAAGAAAAATAGACCAGCTGAACCCCAGACCAGTTATTGCAAAATTCTTTGATCTGAAAGATAGAGATTATGTCAGGTTCAACACTGCAAATAAACTGAAAGGAACAAACTATGGAATCAGAGAACAATTCCCAAAAGAAATAGAAATGAAAAGAAAACAATTATACCCAGAATTAAAGAAAGCAAAAGATGGTGGAATTAAAGCAAAATTAGTCAGGGATAAACTATATATAGGAAATAAGTTGTTTGAAAACACAACTGATGACAAGGTCTATGAAACACAAGGAGCACAGGGAGCAGAGAAAGAAGGAAGGCTGAATTACAGTAGAGTATTTTATAACAGGAAAACAGATAGAAATCACCAAAGACAGGCTTATGAAACTCCTGTAAGAAACAAATACAGCTTACTGGAATACCTAGGTAATGAAAATGAAAATGGTAAAAGGCAGGCTATATCACCTGTAGATGCAGAGACACAAACCAAAAAACAGAAGGAAACAACTCCAAACAGTGATGTTGTGAGTGACACAAATAACATGAATCATGAACAATCAAATGTTGACATGGCAACAGATGAAAAAAAAAAGCAATCAAGAAGAAACAGCTCACTAGGATAGGCAAGAGGACAACATTAACATAAATGTGACACATAAGAAAACTTTGATTAGTGAATTGAGCATATGCAGTATAAATGTGTGTGGTATTAAATCAAAGCTCAACTATCCTGAATTTATAGAAATAATAAATAAATTTGACATTGTTGGTGTACAAGAAAGTAAGCTAGACAACCTTGACAATATATGTGTACCAGGTTTCTCTGTATTTGTAAATAACAGAACAGAAACCTCAAGATACAGATCAGGAGGCATTGCAATTTTAATAAAAGAAAAATACTCCCCATATGTCCAAATCCTAAAAACAGACTCAAAACTTGTCCTGTGGTTCTCCATAGATATCTTTAAAAATGATATGAATAAGCCATTGATCTTTGGAGTGGTGTATATCCCACCAATTAGAAGCAAATATGCACATCCTGATCCATATCTTGGAATGCACAGAGAAGTTGTTAAATACATAGGTTCTGATATACTATTATTTGGAGATTTTAACTCCAGGGTAAGCAACAAACAAGAATTCACAGTACCTGACCATTATATTTTACATTTTATAGGTAATGATGACCTAATTTTTGAACATAATGAAGTTTTAAGCACTCTTGTTGAAGCTAATATACCATTAGATAGAAAATCACTTTATAAGGACATTAATGAATATGGAAACAACCTTATTGAATTTTGTTCAAATAATGATATTTTCATTATAAATGGTAGAATTGGTACTGATAGAGTAAATCCAAAAACAACATGTAAAGGGAAAAGTACAATAGACTATTTTTTAAGTACAGCCAATATCTTTAAATATATTGTTGATTGTGAAGTACTAGAGTTTTCAAGCATTTTTTCTGATGCTCATAACCCAGTAACTCTAAAACTGTCTCTTATAAAAGAAAAAGTAGAAACCAGACACGAGAATAAAATATGTACAAAAAATGAACCTATTACAAAATTATGGTCAGATAAAAATGAACATACATTTTTTGAAAGTAACTTGAACATACAAAATATAGCCTCAATTTTAGAGGAGATACAAAATATAAATAGTCAAAACGAAGTAACAAAAGATGACATAAATAGAGTAATCACCAAAATAAATGATGTTTTTATTAATTCTTGTGAAAAAACGTTTGGTAAGTCACACTGTTAAACGCCTGTTAGTAAGGTCAATGCTAAGAAGCAAGTCTGGTTTGATAGAGAATGCAATATAGCGAGAAATAAATATCATATACCGTATATTCCCTATTAAACGCCCCTCCCCTAATAAACGCCCCCCCAGTCTTTTTTCAAAAGTAGACAAGTGAATTACCATGACATTGGTGTAGGTGGTGACATGCTTGCGTGAAATAAAATGGTTATTTTACTGTCTATTTTAATTGTTTATTAAAGTTTTTCTCTTCTTCGTAATATTTTACCCTAGCACAAAATGTAATACTTAAATCGGCGCCGATTTTTTTCATTCCCGCCGATTTTTCTTATGTCGGCACCGATTTTATTTTACTGTCTTTATTGTTTTTTAGCTCACCTGAGCACGAAGTGCTCATGGTGAGCTTTTGTGATCGCCTGATGTCCGTCGTCCGTCGTCCGTGCGTGCGTGCGTCCGTGCGTCGTCAACTTTTTCTTCAAACGACTTCTTCTCCTGAACTCCTGGGCCAATCTTGCTGAAACTTGGCAGGAATGTTACTTGCATGAAGCTTTACCAAAATTGTTCAAATGGTTCCGGTCCATTGCCTATCTAGGTCACAGAGGATAAAAATAGATTTTGAACATAAAATTTTTAAAAATCTTCTTCTCTGAAACCGCAAGGCCTAGAACTTTGATATTTGTTGTGTAGCATCACCTAGTGGTCCTCTACCAAGATTGTTCAAATTATAGCCCTGGGGTCAAAATTGGCCCCGCCCCAGGGGTCACTTCATTTTACATAGACTTATATAGGAAAAACTTTAAAAATCTTCTTCTCTGAAACCACAAGGCCTAGAGCTTAGATATTTGGCATTTAGCATCCTCTAGTGGATCTCTACAAAGTTTGTTCAAATTATTACCATGGGGTCAAAATTGGCCCCGCCCCAGGGGTCACTTCATTTTGCATAGACTTCTATATTAAGAAAAACTTTAAAAGTCTTCTTGTCTGAAACCACAAGGCCTAGAGCTGAGATATTTGGCATTTAGCATCCTCTAGTGGAACTCTACAAAGTTTGTTCAAATTATTTCCCTGGGGTCAAAATTTGCCCCGCCCCAGGGGTCACTTCATTTTGCATAGACTTCTATATTAAGAAAAACTTTAAAAGTCTTCTTGTCTGAAACCACAAGGCCTAGAGCTTAGATATTTGGCATTTAGCACCCTCTAGTGGAACTCTACAAAGATTGTTCAAATTATTTCCCTGGGGTCAAAATTGGCCCCGCCCCAGGGGTCACTTCATTTTGCATAGACTTATATAGGAAAAACTTTAAAAATCTTCTTCTCTGAAACCACAAGGCCTAGAGCTGAGATATTTGGCATTTAGCACCCTCTAGTGGTACTCTACAAAGTTTGTTCAAATTATTTCCCTGGGGTCAAAATTGGCCCCGCCCCAGGGGTCACTTCATTTTGCATAGACTTATATAAGAAAAACTTTAAAAATCTTCTTCTCTGAAACCACAAGGCCTAGAGCTTAGATATTTGGCATTTAGCACCCTCTAGTGGAACTCTACAAAGATTGTTCAAATTATTTCCCTGGGGTCAAAATTGGCCCTGCCCCATAGGTCACTTCATTTGACATAGACTTATATAGGAAAAACTTTAAAAATCTTCTTGTCTGAAACCACAAGGCCTAGAGCTGAGATATTTGGCATTTAGCATCCTCTAGTGGAACTCTACAAAGTTTGTTCAAATTATTTCCCTGGGGTCAAAATTTGCCCCGCCCCAGGGGTCACTTCTTTTTACATAGACTTATATAGGAAAAACTTTAAAAATCTTCTTGTCTGAAACCACAAGGCCTAGAGCTTAGATATTTGGCATTTAGCATCCTCTAGTAGAACTCTACAAAGATTGTTCAAATTATTTCCCAGGGGTCAAAATTGGCCCTGCCCCAGGGGTCACTTCATTTTATATAGACTTGTATAGGAAAAACTTTAAAAATCTTCTTGTCTGAAACCACAAGCTGAGAGTACTTTTGTACTCAGGTGAGCGATATAGGGCCATCATGGCCCTCTTGTTTAAAGATTATCTTTACTTTGTAATATTTTACTTGGACACAAATACGGTAGTTCAGATCGGCGCCGAATTTTCTTACGTTCGCGCCGATTTTTCTCATTCGCGCCGATTTGTTTTACTGTCTATTGTTTATTTAAGATTTTCTTTACTTTGTAATATTTTATTTCAACACAAAAAGGCCAGATCGGCGCCAAATTTTACGTTCGCGCCGATTTTTGATGCGCGTTATACATCCGATTTTTATCAAAATTATGGGTGCGCGTTATACATCAATGCGCGTTATGCACAACGGAATACGATAACACAATTATTAAAAACTACATTTTGTCAATAATTGTTCTCTATTAAACGCCTTCCTTTTGCAAAATGTTACGCCCCCGGGGGCGTTTAATAGGGAATATACGGTAGCTAAGAGAAACTACAATAAATATAAAACAGATCATAATAAAAAGATGCTTAAAGACATAAGTAAAATATATAAAAATACTGTAAACAAAGCAGTAAGACGATATAAAAGCCAGAAAACAGACAATTTACGTAATCTAAAATCAAACAACCCCAAACAATACTGGAAAATTATAAACTCTATCGAGAAGGCAAAAATAAATCTCAAGCAAGCATAAATAGTTTATATATATATTTTAGAGACGCAAATAGTAATAATAATACTGAAGAAAATGATATGCCACAAATTAACCAAACATTTAACGAAATAAATGAAGAAATAAATATACCGATTACACAAGAAGAGATTTTAGAAACAATAAAAAAGCTTAAAAATAATAAAAGTCCAGGAATTGATAATATTATAAATGAACACATTAAATCTTATATCGACAAATTAACAACGTACGATTGCAAATTTCTTATAGCATTCCTAACGAGAAATCATCGTCTTCCAATTGAAACTGGTCGATGGCAAAATACACCGCCGAATGAACGTATATGCACCAATTGCAGAGATATCGGTGACGAGTTCCATTATTTATTTAAATGTCCTATATTTACTACCCATAGGCGAGTTTTTTCGACAATTATACTAGAACAAGACCAAATATGCACAAATTTATGACTTTAATCCAAACAGAAAACGTAACAAAATTAAAAAATCTTAGTAAATTCTGCGCGAAAATAATTACGTACTTCAAACAAACTCAATAAACATCTACGTAGTCATTTTGTTTTAATTAGAAGTTGGAATATATGTTTGCTTATTTAATATTATTAATTCTTTTAAAAATCAGAATGTAGCTTTTACTCATTCTATATACTGTTGTACTGTAAATCTGACAGCAAACGTTACGCTTTGTTATGTTTGTGATTCTGTTGTTTTTCGTTGTATTGTCCATATTAAATAAGATACTTATGTAATATATGACTTCAAGTAATATAAGAAAAGTAAATTTTAACAAACAATTAGTTCGCATCCCCAATTCTATCCTTGCTATCTCGTTTCGAGTAAGGAAGAACTAGTGGGATGGGAACATATTGAATTATGATTGATAGTTTGATTAATTGAATGTTTGACTTGATTGTTTGATTGTGTTTTTTGTATGTTTGTACGTATGTTTGATTAATTGTTTAAGCGAATGATTAATGGATTGATTGATTAATTGATCGGCTATTTGATTTATTGATTGAATGATTGATTGCTTAACTTCATATCTACATGTATTATGTTGTCTATATATATTTATAAGTATGTGTTTATGCCGTCTTCGGTAATAATGATTATTTTGTAATATATTATGTTTAATCTTGTATATAATGCTGATGTTTCTCACATCTAGTGGGACTTTTGCATATGTAAATAAAAAGTTTAAAGTTGAAAGAGGAAACACATTCCAAAATCAGTTTAAATGGAAAAATGAAATAATCGAAGTTGTTGACAGTTATAAATATCTTGGTTTATTCTTCTCACGAACAAAAAGCTATGTTAAAGCGAAGAAGCACTTAATAGATCAAGCTAACAAAGCAATGTTTTCTTTACTAAAAAATCACGAAATCTTAATTTACCAATCGATTTACAAATAGATCTCTTCAATAAAACAATTAAACCTATTTTATTGTACGGCTGTGAATTATGGGGAATCGGTAACATTGAAACGATTGAACGTGTTCAACTTAAATACTATAAAAATATTCTAAATCTTAAAAATGTACTCCTTCACACATGATATATGGTGAACTAGGTGTAGAACCTTTATATATTGATATTCAAAGTAGGGTAATTAATTTCTGGGCCAGAATCGCTGATATAAATTATAATAAGCTCTCAAACCAAATGTACTTCATTATATTTGGATTAAATGAACAAAATAAGATTTAAGTCAAAATGGATTCAGTATGTAAAATCCCTATTATTTACCAATGGATACGGTAATATCTGGGAAAACCAGCACAGAATTAATATAAAGTGGCTTAAAGCAACATTTAAGCAGAAGCTACATGATCAATGGTTACAAACTTGGAATCAACATTTAGATCGAGCCACTAGCAGTCTAAACTACAAGATTCTAAAAAATAGTTTTGGTTTGAACAAATATTTTAAAATTTTACCCAACTACTGGAGTAAAATTATTACATCTTTCCGTACAAGAAATCATAGATTACCTGTTGAAATAGGTAGATGGACGGGTACACCATTACATGATAGAAAATGTCTATTATGTAACAAAAATGATATAGGAGATGAGTTCCATTATGTTTTAATATGTCCATTCTTTAATGAGGACAGAAAACTTTACATAAATAAATATTATTATAAATATCCAAATATCATCAAATATGCATCATTGTTTGAAAACACAAATAAATCTATTCTCATTAAACTATGTAAATTCTTAGAGATAATAATGAAAGTAGCTAGGGTAAATCCATAGCTACATAAATCATATTAGCTAAAAGTAAACTGCTTGTGCTCATGTCTGTTAGTTAAGTATAATCAGCTCAAATTTTACTTGGGCAGACATAAAACTGGATTCTCAGTCAAGTCCTTAAATGTTAAGGGTATTTTAAACCATATCGAAATTATGGTAGAATATTGTATTTTGCTTTCTTCAAAGTGATAAATATCAACATTTATATATGTACTAATAAAAGAATGTTTGGTATAAGATGTTAATGGTATTTTAAACCATATCGAAATTATGGTAGAATATTGTATTTTGCTTTCTTCAAAGTGATAAATATCAACATTTATATATGTACTAATAAAAGAATGTTTGTTAAAAATATATGAAAACAATTATATTGTATGACGTACCATTTTGTCATCAATGTATAGTGTTAAATCCTATGTGTACCTGTTATACTATAGGGAAACTTTTCAATCATTGCAACTAATTACAAAAAATTCAATTACTTTATGATTGTATATCCACATGCTGTTATTACGTGTATTATGCTTTGTAGCACCCATTTAAGTGAATCTTATTACGGTATACGCACCTGTTTATGATCACACGATTTCATGTAAATCTTTGATACGCATAGACTAATTCATTTAAATGTTAAAGTTTGTTTGCATTTTCTCTTAAAATGTTTTTTTTTACTTACCTAAAGAACCAAACTTCTTTTCATCAGCGTAAAATAAATCCAAATCTTTAAATTTCCTACATGGAATCACCATTATAATAATTTAACACAGAACTAGAAAACACTCGTTAAATCCAGTGGACTGAATTTTCTCTTTATTTTTTCACAAAAATACTCATTAACTGATTTAATTTTTCGAACTACTTACCCGTTCTCCTTTTTTTCCCGTTTGACTTAATGGAACGATTTTTTCCCGTCTTATTTTACCATAAAAAACACACGCACATTTGTTGACACTTTTAACTCTTGACTGTCTAATCCCCTATTAATTAGACTTTTACGGATGGACACACGTGTCACTTACAGTCCCTTTTTATTATACCCCCACAAACGAAGTTTGAGGGGGTATATAGGAGTGAGCTTGTTGGTCGGTCTGTCGGTCTGTCTGTCGGTCGGTCGGTCGGATTCTTCGTTTCTGGATGATAACTCATGAAAGACTTGACAGAATTAAATATTTTTTGGTACACAGGTATATCGTCATAAGATACAGGTCAAGTTCGATTTTGGGGCTGGTGGGGTCAGTGTCAAGGTCACTGTTACTAAAAATAGAAAAATGGTTTCCGGATGATAACTCATGAAACACTTCACAGATTTCATCCTTGTTTGGTAAATAGATGTAACATCACAAGATACAGGTCAAGTTCGACTTTGGGGCTGGTGGGGTCAATGTCAAGGTCAGTATTACTAAAAATAGAAAAATGGTTTCTGGATGATAACTCATGAAACACTTCATAGATTAAATACTTTTTGGGTATATAGATGTAATATCAGAAGATACAGGTCGAGTTCGACTTTGGGGCTTGTGGGGTCAATGTCAAGGTCACTGTAACTTAAAAAAGAAAATTTGTTTCTGGACTATAACTCATGAAATACTTCATAGATTTAATTATTTTTTGGGTCGCAGATGTAACATAACAAGATATAGGTTAGGTTTAACTTTGGGGCCTGTGTGTTCAAGGTCAAGGTCACTGTTATTTAAACTTCAAAACTTTGTTTCCACTCAGTAACTAAAGCTTGGAATGAGATTCTTAAATGAAATTTGGTGTATTAGTGGTTTTTGTGAAGATGACTTTTGGGATTCAAAGTAAGGCCTGCGGGGTCACAGTCACTGTTACTAAAAATAGAAAAAAACTGTATGCTCAATAACTTTGGTTCAGAATGAGATATTGTGATGAAAATTGCTATATAGGTAGTGTCTGTGAAGACGAAACTTTGTATTGAAATTGGGTCTGATGGGGTCAAGGTCACTGTTCACTGTTACTAAAAATAGAAAAAATGTTTCTGGATGATTTCTCATGAAAAGTTTCACATATAATAACAATTTTTTGGCACACAGTTGTTAAAAGTTAGGTAAAGGTCACTAAAGGTTACTAACATACTCAAACCATTTCTGCTCAACTTTTAATAAAAACACTCTTTATTTAAAAAAAAACAACGTTTCGGCCTTATGGCCTTTATCAAAAAATACAAATCGCTTAATAAATTTAGAAGGAATGAGATATTGTGATGAAACTTGCTATATGTGTGGCTACTGTGAAGACGACACTTTGGATTGAAAGTGGGGCACTTTATGCCATTGATTCGAAGAATTCCCAGTTCAATTATCAAGAACACATGTGGGGGTATTTAATCACTTTCAGTGATAATTCTAGTTCTAATCAGACTAATCATATAGGAAATAACACCCTTGTATAAACAAATGAAATAGTTTATGAAATGTATACAAATGAGCTCATTGAAATATTTATTGTAGTATTTGATTTAAATAATTTGTTTGCGTAATTGAAAACATGTAAACCCTATTGAAATGATAATCATATGTGCATGCAACAGAAAATACATTCTTTAACAATAATAATTTCAATTCCAAACTTTAATTTTTACACTCAGATAAATTTCAATTAACGATGTTATAAACTAAAAACTTAAGAATACAGTACGATGACAAAACATTAAACCTAAAAAGCGTTGTCCTCTGCAAGCTGCCATGCGCATGTGATTATTATTTGATTATGTATATTTATGTACTTCTCATGCTTTTGTTATATAACAAACTGAGAGATAATATGAATAAACTTGAAACTTAAATTCTCGTTATGTCCAATTTCAACTGTCCGGGTTTCATGTGCGTTTACGTCACTATTGTCTGAAAAGTATAACGTCAACATATAAACTAACTTAAATATAACTAGAAACAATAATTTAAAAATTTAACTTTTAAAACGGTTATTAAATGGAACGAAAACATACAGATAATGTTGTTTTCAGTAATGTAGAGGAATAAAGAATTGTTATTAAATAGTAAGTGTTGTTCGATGTCCACTTTTGATAACGATTTAGAACAAAACACTTCTGGTTAAATTGAATGTAAACGGACTCGGTATCTTTAATACTCACAAAAAAGAATTATTTGAAATGTATTTAATTTTAGGCAAGCAATAGTTTTAGTTTGAATAATTCTGATTTATTTTATTTAAACAAACACATTACCACGTGTTGTCCACGCGTCTTCATAAGTGATTGGTTCTGGAATACCTATAACAAAAAGTATTATTGTAATAAGCCTCGCTGACAAAACGCCATATTTATATGCTATGGAATGGTGATACAGTGTTAAGAAAATGTAAAGAAAACTTTAAATTTACCTAAATATGTTGATAAATCATAAAGCATTCTTCTTCTTCTTCTTATTATTATTATTGACTGTGTTTCGTGTTGTACAATTGCATTATAGTAAATATTCATAACAAAATGTTTCCCATTTAAATATGAAAAACTTACTTTCGAGTGGTATATCTTGGATGTGCCTTCCTTGGAATTGATCGACACAACCATTTTCCATTGCGATCAGTACTCTCGCAACTTTTGTTTTTTCTAAAAGGCTGCTTTGAAGCCGGTACACGTCTGCGTGGATATTCATATTATGGCCCATGTG